>RXPK01002878.1:0-22825 GCA_004143645.1 Protaetia brevitarsis | reverse complement strand
GGTTGATAATCGATTATAATTTAATTATCATGTTAGATAAGTGAATCAAATATTTTGAAGTGTCTTATGTACGGCCTGCTTATAACTGCAAGTGTTGTTTATATTGTATTTTAGTATACTGGCTGTCTCACAAAAGGCAATCAGAAGAACTTAAACGGGTACATATTTTTTTTATAGACACCTGTGATTTACATTTTGAATCATTAACATGTGCTTATTTTGTGAGAATACTCATACACTAAATTCTTTTGGAAATGCTGTAAGATTCTGTGGCAATTTTAACCTGGAATATTACTAGTAAAATTTCGAAATCTAGGAATTTTCAACAGATTTTTTCATGTATCTGGATACTCACAAGTACTTCATTTATTTTAAAAAGCCCCAATTGATGAAATTATATCTGCATAGAACATCTATAGTACTTTTATGATCATACAAAAAACTCAGAGAACTGCTTGTAAACTCAATTTAGAAAAAAAACAGCATCCTTCAGAATTCACACTTAAAGAAATAACATGGCTAAAGGGCATAAAACAAAACTGTTTTACTTAAAATCTGAAAAGTAGATTTGTCATTTTAGATAAAAGAGTTAATTTGATCATCAGTACCGTTTAAAGCAAGATCTTACTAATCTTAATTAACAAATCCCTACAAAAATGATCACAAAACCAAGAAGACTCATTAGAATTAAAAAATATAGTTAAGATAATTAAGATAGAAAACTGTATTCAAATCAGGGTTACCTAATGATGTTTACCTAAAGTACATAAACAGGGAACAGCATGAACATTGTCTCCAATATCATAGCAACTTACTATGTCAAATGAAGATCGAAAAATTTAATCACTCACCTGTGCACACTTTGGATTAGCAGTTAAAAATTAATACGCGTTTATTGAGAAAATAAAACATTGAACTCACACAATAAAGTCTAGTTTCGTTGAGTGACTCACGTTTCCCAGCTCCCGTTGATATCACTTGACTTATTTAGAAGATTTCTTGAAAGGTAATCAGTTGGCAGTAATGAAGTTGATAGTTTCATTTTTAGCGAAGCTCTGCATGAAACAAAATTTCTTTCAAAATCAACGTACATTTAACAACAAATGAGAGCAGCATGGATAACAGATTATCTCTCATTCATATAGCAACCTCTCATGGAAAATTTAAACGATTTCAGAATACTTTATTATTTTGCACAGGTTTTGGGTTAGATACCTTGATGACATTTTTTTTTTGTGTTTTTGATACTAGTAAGTGCTCAATCAGGGATTTCTTGACAACTAAATTCAAAATTTCCTTCCATTAAGTGTATAATATTTCATGTATGAAAATGCATTTTTAAAAAATACTTCCATCTCCGAAGTCACTTTGGCAAAGCCTTTTTTTCTTGCTAACAAAAACTAATATAAATATACTATAGGAAAATTCTTTTGATATTTTGTAATATAAATTTGGTCTATCGATAAGATTTTCGTTGAAACTATTTATTACGTGAATATGATCACATATTCTCCCAATATGTTATTATTAGGCAAGACATAATTCATTCATTACGTCAAACGTCAAATTCAACACACATCAGTCTTCACTTTTTTTCTCTTTAATTTCCACAGCCAACTTCGAATACCTAATGATTATATTGAATACCCGATGGATCTTTTTACAAAAATATTGACGTCATTCAATTGTGTATAGTCCTAATGTATTTTTCCGACTCATTACCTTATACACGATTTAGTAAACTATCAGGTCGAGACTGACTGTAAAGGGAATCAATTACAACTGCTGTATGAGTATCACGCATACGACATACCTAACTAGCACATATTGTAAAGGAAAAAACAATGATTTTATCTCGTACGTATAAAGACAATGGTTAAAAAAAATGAAACAATTGAAAGACCATTCCTTAGATACATACAATAGATTTCAAAAGTAATTAGTGTTGTACGGCATATGATGAAATAAAATGCAAAATAATTGAAGTCGTTTTCAAACAGTGTACTCCCAAATGTATCTCTTTGATTTTGATAAAATTTGTAGGAATGTAGAACACCAAAAAGCGTCGTCAAAGTGTATGTTGCACAAAATTAAACGAATTTTACTAATAATAGGCAAACTAGTCACAATAAATACTACACAATAAAAACTATTATTACAAATGAATGCAAGAAAAAATGGCGCATCATTTTGAAACATGATGCTATACAGAGTGTTCCGAATAACTTGCTTTACAGTAAGAACGTTGGCATATTTTTACCGATTTTTTGAAATAACTGTGAATATTTCAAAAACTATCAGAAATAGGTACCCTAAACCATAATACTAATTGATGTAGAATCTTGCGCTGCATTCAATGCACTGAAAAAATACCTGTTTCCATTTGAAAAAAAAAATTAGTTTAAGGATATCCATATTGGACATAAGTTTCTGATCACCCTGTATAGGATATTGTAGTTAGCGCCGTCGTAATCAACACCTATGACCGTGTTACGTGCCATCCACATCACGTAAGAAATCCTAATATCTAATAGCCTATAAGATATTTAATTTTATTATTTATTGGAAAGTGCAAACGTCAAAATTGTGACAAATATCTCAAAAACGATTGGCTTTAGGAATAGGAAACGTTGATACAAACTTATCAAAAGTGATGCGAGCAATACACTGGACCTATAAAAGTTACACCATTCCATTTAAAATAAGAAAGTTGATATCGAACACCCTGTATAGTAAAAATGCTATAAGGTTGAAAATATTGCCCTTAAATAGATCAAAGTAGGCCATGACTACTTTGCAAGTTTCCAAATCAAATTCCTGCTAGAACATCGAAAAAAAAGTCATTCTAATGACCCAATTCGGTGAGACAAAAATGTCACTATTACCTATTTAAATAAGTAATACAATTATTATATATTTCATCTTGTTACAGTGCTTAACACGTATTCAAAATATAAATTATTTTAGCAATTCTTACTTTCAATGAAAGCCAGAACGGAGATATTTGAATGCTGCACAAATATAAATAAACAGCTACACCTAAGACGCCCCCAATGCGTAGAATATTGCGAAAACACAGCTGCGTTAAAGAAGTTATGTATATATGCGTCATCGCTGATGTGTATTGAAATATTTCACGTGATTTACGGGCGCATGTAGTTTTTATACATGGGTGTGTTTTTCTTACTCGGTCCAAAAACAACTAGAGGATTTATACGAGCAATCGGGTAACTTTCTATCGACACCCGTATGTGTGGGTGTTCGCTCCGAAGGCAGACCTCCTTGCTTTGCTAATAAGAGCTTTATATAAGATAAATGTACCAATTTCTGACGCTGTCCTAATTACTGACACCTTCGCTGTATTTTTTTTTTTTTCCTATAATAGTTTCTTTTGCTGTGTTTTAGCTAAGCTTTCGATTGAAAATAATCCCGCAGACATTTATTTTAAGTTTAAAAATCAAAATACCAGTATCATCTCGGAATCTTAAACATTGACAATTGACATCATTCTATGCCTTAAAGATTCTCTACCTAAGATCCCTTCTACCTGAGATAACTAAAATTAAATCATTTTAAAGATTTCCGTAATTAAATTAACTAATTATTGTTGATTTTTAATAAAATGTGGACTGTATTTTTGTTGTTTTTATGCCTTTATTATTACACTATACAGAACGCGTATTGTTAGCGTCATCTAGCTAGCGCATGCGTGTTTTATTAATAGTAATCTTAACAATTATATTTCTACTATTTAATCGAAAAATGTTAATAAATCGAAAATAAATGTATAAATAAATAATTTAGCAACTGTTCGGTCATCTAATTGTAATTTGTCATTGGGACTACTTTATTTTTCTCTGTGTAACAAGTAAACAAAGGCAGATAGCGCCGCACTTTTTCCTCTAACTGATATTTACTTACTACAAGATCTATTTTATTATATACCATAATATAATACAATAACAATATTTATTCAAGACATGTATTTTTCTCTTACAGATAACACACAGCAGTTGTTCTAACCTCCAAATTCGACATCATAAAACTAGATAATTATAAAAGATACCAACCGACTTTGATAAGATAAAATAAGAGAAAAAAAAAACGTGATAAGGAATGGGTTTTCTGGGTGCTCCTCAATCGTTTACGCACCTCGATTGATACCCAAAAGCCGCCAGAGGAATTTAATCTTATTATTCAAGGAATTGAGAAAGATCGTCCTAGAAATTTTGAATATTAGTGTAGTAGATTCATGCACCGATTCCTGTAAATCGTGTGTTCGTTCGTTTGAGTTTTAAAAAAGTGTATTTACCAGTGGACATGTGAACTGTCAAATCGCTACCGATCTTGGAGTCATGGAGAATTTCGCACAACTGCAGTCGAACCCCAAGATATTGCGAGCGCCATCTTTGAAGAGAGGCAAACCTGATGAAAGGATAACAGATAGGGTGAGTTTGTTTTTAAATTTACTAAGCTGATAGCATAAAATGTATGCCTAAAATGTAAACAACGTTGGTGATAATGATAAACTTGATTTCATAAACGGTTAAAAGCTGAAATTAAATTAAAATTAAAAGTCCTGTTCAACAGTGCTACCCATGATCCGAATAGAAATTTGTCTACAGCGCGAATTCGTTTAAAATTCAGGAATCGATTAATATTTTTAGTTGCGAAATTTTTAACATAAGGAAATTGTATACAGAATGTCCAAAGAAGAACATATGCAGACATCATTGTTTTTCTTTAAATGGAACATACTGTATATTATGCCATTTCTTTTTAATTGTACAGTAAATTCTGAACAGTTTTTATATATCATACCATATCTCTAAAATGAGCGGTTTTGTTAAAAATGACGTTTGAAAAATAAATGATCTTACTTACTTAATAAAACATACAAAAGATATAATAATAACATTTGCTTTATAAATGTTGTCCCTTCGTTTACTTCAATACATTTTTATAGTCGACAGATTGTTTCTGGTGGAATTAAAATAGTCTTATTTCCTGGCGTATTCTCTCTTTCAAGTCATCAAGATTATTTAGCCTATTCACATAAACTTTATTTTGCAAATAACCCCATAAGAAAAAATCTAATATATGGGTTAAATCCGGTGACCTTGGTGACCACTCAATAGGATCCCGGCCTCCAATCCATTTATTAGGGAAAGTTAAGTCGAGAAATTGTTGTACTGCAATTGCACAATGAGCAAGTGCCTCATCATGTTGAAACCATTATGTCATTATGAGGAATATCTGGATCTTGTTCGTGAGGAAGCACCACAGCCAAAGCGGGGATGAGTTGAAACTGAAGAAAGTCTAAGTAGGGTTCCCCATTTAATGTTCTTTAAAAAAAAAAAATAAGGTCCAAGAAATGATTTTCGACAATATCTGCCCAAAGATTTTTTTTTTGACGAGGCTGTGTGTGGCATCCTTGTGTACAATGAAGATTTTCAGTTGTCCAGTACCTGCAGTTTTGTCTGTTCACGCACTCATTTAAAGTAAAAATAGCCTCATCAGGAAAAAAAAACCAATCTTTTTGATGAAATCTAAGTTTTGATTGTTATCTAATTATCTGCTCACAAAACTGCGTTCTTCGATGGAAATCGTCTTCTATTAATTCATATATTAATTGAACCTTATAAGGATAGTATTTATTTTTTCGCAGTATTCTTGTCACAGAACCCCTTGATATATTACAATTCCAGGAGATTGTCTAACGGTTACATGGGGATTATTTACTGTTTCTGCTAAAACGTCTAGTTGAGAATCTTTTCATATTTTTGCTGGTCTTTCCTTTACGTAAATCTCGAACGTGGCCGTGCTCAGCAAAATTCATTTCAATTTTGCTGACAGTAGATCTAGTAATTGGAGGTCGATCAGGATGAATTACATTAAATAAATTACACACTTCCTGTTCTCCAAAATCGATCATAATAAGAACTTCAATACGTCCTTCTGTATTTTTAAAATGACACGTAATACTGACAAAATGACACAGACAAACTAAAAGCCGGTGATAGTTTAATTTTTATTACCACAAAATATCACAACAAAATGGTCTAGTGGTCAAGGAATGACAATGGATTAATTCGAAGAAGAGTTTTTTGTTAAAGATGAAATTTGCCGTAACAAATTTGGCTTTTAAAAAAAAATGTTCAAAGTATATTTGTTCTTTTTAAACATTTTCTTTCATTACATACTTGTGTGTATTTTAATTTATCACATTTCAAACGTCATTATTCCGAAAACCGCTCATTTTGGAGATTTGGTATAATAATAATAATTCCTGCCTTAGCATCAATGATAGCTGTTCTGCTTTAGACACTCTGTATATAATTTTCTTCTGTCAAAAAATTCGTTTCTGCTAAATAATTACCTGTATCTTAAACGATTTTGTTCATATCATCATGAACGCACTGTATATGATTATTCAAACAACAAAATTATCTAAATGATTTCATTCATTCCGGAATAATTTTACTTACGAATTATGATTTTATGTGTACATCAATTTTTTTTTTTTGTTTCCATCATGTTCCTTGATATAATATCTATTTGTATATGCGTATAAATAAATGTCCTTTCAATTCATAAATATGTTTTTATTATATTCTTAAAAACGACATATTTCGGCTGAGGCTAGTTGCCATTATCAGGTTTTAAAAAAACGTAAACCTGATGATGGCAATTACTCGCCGCCGAAACAAATCGTTTTAAAAAATATAATAAAGACATCATAATCTCTTCAAACGATAAACAAAAAATATTATAGTATGTTGAAATCCATTGAATGCGATTGTTGATTGTAACCGAAGCATGTTTTTATTTCACCTACTGATTCGCGTGTCTTAGTATCTAGTATCAGTGTTAGTCGAGTCTTGATGCGAGATAGTACAATTCTCCGTTAACATTTTACGCGTTGTAAATGCAATGCAATGTCGGACGTAGAAAATCCCAAAAAAAAAGCGACCATTATTTCATAATATATAAAAGTATGTCGGTGAATCCCAGGATTTACATTATGGTGGTGCCAAAATAGTTTGTACAGTGTACGATAAAAATAGATGACCGTATTATTGACAATTTTTACCCTTTTTATTCGAATAGATGGTCACATACGAACGTCATTGACTCCACAACTGGTAGAAAGAAAAATAATCATACCACGGATGACTTCTCGCGATATATAGATAGAATATGTTGCACTTTCGTTAGATATTTTCTATCCGAATGTCCGAAAGATCTAAATTAGAACTTTCCTTTTCCTCTTGCACCTTTTTTTTTTTATTTGGACCAAAAGGAATGCGCAGCCTTGATATTTATAAAGAGCGCGCGTCGTCATGTTTGGACGGTCAAACAAACGAAACGGAATTTCTGCTAGCGCAATAAGACCTACCTGCCTATCTTACATTCATCTATTCTATATATAATATATGTACATAATTCTCTATGTGCATACGACGGATGTGTAAAGCCTTTAAAGTTAGACTGTACCATTTTATCTTATACTTATTTCAAAAGGTGTTATAAAACTATTTTAATTAAGGCGGTATTGTGATATATAGAAGTACAGATGTGCCTAAACATTTAATTAAATTGAAAGAGTTAATGAATAATTCTGAACTCGTAACAGACAACGAGCATTGTTTTTGCAATGTTTCAAGGTTACTCGATTCAATGTGATTAAAAAATAAAAACATCTGTTTTGATAGATTTACATGTAAACATACATGGGCTATCATTTATTTCGTTTTGTCTTTTTTTTTTTAAAGTAAATTTAATGGAATTAATGGTTTTGGGTCGATTATTTTTAACATTTTAACGTCTAGAATTTATTGATTATTTTTGTTCGTATTAATTTTAATCTATTCAAATGTCTAAGGGCCGTTTTACACCTAGTTATTTATTGTGCAATTTATTGGCCAATTTAAAATTTTACGTGTATAACACGAATTAAATACGTGTTATATACGTAAAATTTCAAATTGGCCAATAAATTGCGCAATAAATAGCTAGGTGTAAAACGACCCTAAAGGAGTTAAAAAGTATTGTCGTTGTTCCACTGAAGAGGAAAGAAGCCATTTATAACACTTGATGTCTCCTGCAATCCTATACTAATACAGCAAGCTTCATTCGAATGGGTGATTATAGCTTCTTCTAATTTTGGTACGTTTTGAATTTCGTAAATCATTACACTCTAGGAACTATTTTTGCGCACATCTGATTACTTCAGCTGCCATTTTTGCATATAACGCCTAAATGGCTAGCTTTTCTTAAATTGTAATTCAATTGACTACTGTAAAGTTATTATATTAAAAACCACAGTTCTATTTTAAAGTTTAAAACTCTTTATTAACCATTTAAACACTTCTCAACACAGCTACCATATATCCTCTTTCTACTCTACTATTCTAGACTATTCTACTGTTACCAACATCTTAAAAACAAGAAAACTAAAATGAACTAAATATTCTCTGACACTACCTATCAACATTACTTGATTCATTAATATTCCTTTACTTCGGATTGATTTGATTAGATTGTATCAATCAGCTGACTTGAATTGATTCATTCACAACGAATAATTCATTTCATTACTTGCACGTATTTACAGAGACAAATAGGAAGGAATTAGTCAATAGATTTCTTTGTCAACATTATTATTGTATTGATTATATACTTAAAATACTAATATAGCAAGTAACACTGGCATTATCAGCTATAAACATTTATTGGCTATATTTTTGAATTATAAGCAATGTTTCGGTTATTGTTATTATAAACAACCTCTTTCAGGCTAAAAATAATTTGAAGTTCGTTAATAAAAGCAAAATAATTATTGAAATAATTACAGTATACCTCAATCCAATCCTAAATAATTGAAAATATCCGTAAAATAAACCATAATATTGCTTTTTGCATTTTTTTTTTTTGAATTTATCACAAATTAAAAATAATTCAGTCTTCATTTATACGAGCCATCTAGCGGGATTGTTAGTCCATGAACTATGCGAGCTAATTCAATGACTGCATTGCCAGCTTTATGCTACGGTCGCTTACGGATGAGAGTTTGACACGTGGCCCCTAGGGGGCGCACAAAGTAAACTATTTTCACTTAGTAGGTGATTGTACGTAAAGCTTGAGTTGTGATTAGCGATGAAAGTGGGTTTATACTCGGAGGAGCGCTGATGACGCGTTATTCCACTTTCATTGCTCTTGCCAATGTTGCCAGACCTACCGTTTTCAACTTCAATCTCCCGTTCTTCCGTGTCGAGTTCACAATCTACTGCTTTTTAATATTTTGTGGTACTTAACAAAACTATAATGTCAGTGTATCAGAAACCGTTGATATGTTTCTGAATTGCAACAATAAGTGGTGTCAAACGCTACCTGTTATTTCAAATACAAAAACATAGTGATTGCTGCGCCATCTGTGCAATAAAGTCGAAATAAAATAATTTTTCCGCTGGCAGATATCTATTTAATTTATATTTTTTAAAACAAATTGCCTGTCTCTTTACGTTGATGCAGTTAACCACATTTTACAGATGTATCCCTTGAAAAATAATTTGTTGCGAGATTTATTCTTTTTGAATCCAGAAACTGTATCAGCAAAAACTATTAGCCAATTTCATTTTCAACATATTAACTTTACCACATTCAAGTGCAAATTGCCTTATATTATCGACATTATTCCTATTCAAATCCACACCCTGTATATCGTTTCAACTTCACAAGCGAAAGACCAAATAATAAGTATTTTGAATATCCATCCAAATGTTTTCTCCGCGTCTTTATAAATAAACCAGGAAATGCATTCTCTCAATTCTCTTTTGTTCATGATATATTTAATATTCGTTAAACTGTCATTGGATAAACATGCGATAATTTATTTATAATATACATTATTTACACTTATTTATTCTCATGCCACACACGAAAGTGCTGTTGCAACCTTGGTTTTTAGCGCAGTTACATAGTACCTAACAGGAATGATTTTTTTTTTGTGCTGTTCTGCAGAAGCAATCTTTATAGCCCGTCGGTTTATAATCGATTGAACCATGAATGTTATTTGCTTACGTCATTTTAAAGGTAAAACTGCATGTATTTATTATACAGCATATCCTCGAATTAAGTTGACAAGAGGAAAATCTCTATATTATTGATTTTTTTTTGTTTTTCAAAACAAATAATTTGCGATGAGAAAAATCGATTTTCAATGTAAAGGGTGTCAGTAAACTAAGATCTATAATACCTAAAAAAAAAAAAGATTGTAATAATCTAAAATAAAGTTAAATAAAATTAAAATTCGAAATTTTTTACACTGAGAGAAATGAAATGGTTATTTCAACATTGTTTCGTAGTGTCACGAATTTGAGCATTGGTTTAACCATATTGCATTTATAAGTGAATCATATGCACCTATTTGAAACAAACATATTTATATTGTTGCACACTTTAGAGTTAATTTAACAAGATTATACTGTTCAGGAGTAACCAATATTTTATCTTGTTGGTTTAATCCCACAAATTGTCGATTTGACATTTGAAAAAGGTGTTCTTTAAACATTTACTATCGGTGTTAACTCAATGAAATGTAATATTTAATACTGTTACATATAGATGATCGCACATGCGCACAGTCAGTCAGTATCCAACCTCCGTAGCAGTAAGACCTATGTTTGTAAGCTTCTGTAACATTAATATTGAATAATAAAGATAATCAAAATCAAATCGCGGAGGTATATATATAACATGGCACAGTCAGAATAAAAAACAAACAAAATACCAAAAAAAAAAACAGCGAAAGGAAGAAAAAGTGCAACAAATTATAAAAAAAAGTGTCGGAAAGGAACAAAACAAAATGGGGAATATATCTCAACCCGAGAAGATGAAAATGGAGAGCGACCTAGCAAAAAATTGGAGGCAATTCAAAGGAGATTGTGTATTATATTCTACCGCGAGTGGTTGCAGTGGGAAAACAGCCGAAATACAAGCAGCGACGCTGTTACCCTGTATAGGAAAGGAAGATCTATCGATTACAGTGTATCTCTGTTTATTACATTAATGATACAGTAATCGATGGATCCATCGATGAAATTAAAAACTCGCCCGATCAGTAACGTGATTTTAAGCGAAATCGAAAATGGTTCCAGTAACAAGAAAATCTTTTGGGTATGACTACCTAAAAGTGGTGAATTACATAGAAATAGTTATTCGATGAATACTACAGGTAGGTTAAATGAAACAATATAAGTTTTGAATCAACATTTTGTAGAAATGTACAACAAAACTTATTAATCAGTGAAATAACACTGTACCAGTGCTAAACCAATATTGTAAAATTATAGAGACAATTATTACTTCGTGTATCTACAACAAGTAACTGTGTTGGGATAATGTTGTTGTATCATTCAATTAGCAGGTAGAAATTGTTAATGGAAAATTAAGTACATGTTCAAAGAACCACACGTAGTCTGTTTCTTATAACATTTATTATTATTCAGTTAATTAACGCAATTTAACATTTTTTTACATATTGCATTAACACTAAAATATCATTGCTCATATTGAAAATGAAGAAAGTGTTCAATACACCATTTTATTAGTTAATACAACACTTTTTTCTCTCGGTGTAAGTCAAACCTGTGAATATCGAAAATAAACAAATCATACCAGGGCGAGTTAACCACTAATTGACCAATTAAAGAAATTCTTTTAAATAATATATTATGGGGTTGCCTTAGTTTTTACTTTTAAATAAAATAAAAGAAAAATACGACAAGATTTAACCATGTTTTAAGATTCAATAACAGTTGACAAAAAAACAGAAAAGTTTTCATTTTAATAATTTAATTAAAAATTAAATGTGAAAGAAATCCTGATGTTTCACTGGTTAATCAATTGAACAACCAGTGCTGGATCAATTTTTTCCAGTAGTTGCCTAGTTGTTAACAATAAAAACTTGATCTTTATAAAATGAATGCCGTTTCAAGAAAGAAATTCGTTATTATTTGCAGATTTTTATTTATATTTTTTATATTAATTGTATAAATATTTTTTAAAATCCCGCATTTTTTCTACATATTTACAAATAAAAACAACTATTCAATCGATCGTTAGATGTCTCTACTAGATGTATTTATTCATACTTCTTTTGTTTAGCGTTTCAAACAGCAGTATGCAACCGAAACAGCACTGCGGCATATTCGATAGTATAACTGCTTATTCATTCAAGAAAACTTGTGGTGCACAGCTAAATTTAAATATCATTAACATAACATAAACGCCAAATACCTATTATGTCAACACTTTAATAAGTAAATCTCCTGATTTAACTATCTAAGAATGCCACCACAATTAATAGTTGACGAGATCAAACGCGTAATTTAAGAATAAGAATAGTACCATGACGTATAGAAAGATTTTATAGGATTAAATTTACGTGTTTACGAAGAACGAATTTATTATGTGATGTCATTTTCTACCTCCATATACTTTGATATATTACGCTTTTATCCTTTGAGTTTTTATAAAGAACCTTTTTAATTAATGTTTGACGTGTGTATTCCTGGCGACAGGAAGTTGTTAGTAAATTTATACAGAGATTCAAGACGTAGTATTTAGTGTGCTATTGCTATATAAAGTTACGGCTTTGAAATAAAAGGATATTGTATCAAGGATTAGTGTCTGCTTTGACGTAGTTTGAAACTAAAAGCCCGCAGTTTCAGAACCTGGATATTCTTTGCCTACAGACAGGGTAAAATTGTTTTCCGCGCCTAGAATACTTGCTAATATCACGGTATTCAAACGCGCTTACGGAAGTACATACGTCATTTAGGATCAAAAATTGCGCCACATATATAATTATTATTACTTTAAAATCGATTTCGACCGTTAAGGTTTTGTTAAGGTGAAAGAAAAGTTTAGAAAATCTGGACGGGGTTACGAACATATTTTTTCTAGAAAAACCACGAAAATACTTTGTAAACAAATACAAAATTCGCTAAAATTATAGAAATAAACACGAGCGCTACCAGATGGCGACAAGATAGATAAAGTAAACGTCAACTTAAACAGGCTTTCTAAAGCAAAGCTGCATTTGAATTACATTAATAATTGGTAGTTGGTGAATAATTTGGATTTTAACATTTTGCTATTTACCATACATGTATTTTATTGTTTTCGCTCTGCTCCTTAATGACGTCATCTGGCCGACCTTGACGAATTTGAGATTCAAAACGAGTATATCGTGTTATTTGTACCGTGGCTAATATCACAAACCTAGTATTTATTAATTATGTTTGTTGTTCCACCTTTAAATTTTATTTATTTTATACAGGGTGTTTATAAATTTGCGGAAGAATTATATAAGTAGTAAAGTAATAGTAAGTAAAGTTTAAGATTAACCCAAAGTGAAGTGCGCTAACGACTTATTACGTTTAATAAATATCATTAGAATATCGTATCGCATTAATTAATAAAATGAAAAAAAAATTCAACACCCTGTATTTCGAAAACGAAGCGCTATTCGAAAAAAATTTATACCACATTTTCGTTTTAAAATTTGGTGAGGAGTATCCACATTTATTTTGTCACATAGGTTAGGAAACACCCTGTATATATTTTAAACAATATATTTGACTTTTTTTCTCAAGGCCGTATTATTATTGGAAGTGATTTTATTTTTACAAAATCTATTTAGTTTTAATTCCCTTGTCGATGCGAAAATATTTATTTATTATTAGAATTGTTTTTATTTCCATGAAAATAGCAATTATATATTGCATTACTACAGTAGTAGTTTAATTTTACTTTTAACAGCATTACACGTGTCAGCGTCGTTTGCTCCAGAACCCAGCACGTCTATAAAGAAATTAAATGTTACTAATTACTGATATTTGTTTTCACATATACATACAGTGGAAATCATGAATGTTTGTAGTTACGTCATATTTGCTTATGACGTATGCAGCGTCTGAAACAAATTCAGGCACACCAACATTGTTTGCAATGAACTGTATGAAATGACAATTGTCAAATTGAATGAGGTTATACGCAGTTTTAGTAGATTTTCTTTTATAACTGAAAGGATTGGTTGTTTTTAGTCAACGTTGCGTTTTAACAACAATCATGAGTAATGCAACTAATAGGATTATAAATAGTGAACTTTTCTATTGACAATGCTTTCGTGATCAGGCTAAGCTTATTATTAAATGTGTTCTGAATGAAATAATGTATTGCCGCAATAATGTAGTTCTCATATCAAAAACCTATTTGCAAATCAAAATGTGGAAAATATTCAAGCAACATAAAAGTATTTAGTTTAATATACGTTACCAATGATTAATTAAACGAAAGATGATGTTCTTATTTTATGTAGCAAACATAATTTCTATACAATGGTATATACAAAACATAATATGTAGTAAATTAAATCAAAATATGTCAATATTGAAAGAAAAAAAATAGTGCAATTAAAAATATTTAATTTGTGTCTTCGCTCTCATCTTCTGATCCGCAATTAACTGTCAGAACAAAGTCTTCTATGTTTGCTTCACGTTCGTACCAGTCTTTAATTAATTTCTCTGTGTGATTTATGCAATTTTGCCAGATGTCTGGTGTACAGCTGTCCAAGCTTTCTTGCCACATTTCCAATACTTGTTTATTGCCATAACCATCCCGACCAATATACTTATTATAATATCCTTTCGCATGTGCCCATATCAATTCGATAGCATTGAAATCGCAGTGATATGGAGGAAGTCTTAAAATTTCATGCCCATGTGCTCGAAGTAATTCATCAATAACATAAATCTTAACCATAAATTACTTTACGCACATTCATTTTATTTCTTTCTGACACATCACATGTTTTGGCCATCAATCGTGGCTTGCACAGGGCTGTTAAAGCACTCGATGAAGGAACAGCAGATGTAGCTTCCTTCTTGCGCTTTGTGTTGTAGATGGTATCCATAGAAATGCCCAAAGCATTCGCAACTCTCTACAATTTGTATGTAAGTTTTAATTTAATAATAACCAATTATAATTTACCTCATGGACCGCATCAACGGATATTAAAGGACTTCCATTTCCCTTTTCCTCCTCGAAATACACGAGTAAACGACTGACCAACTCTTGGCAACAAGAACTAAGTCGTTTACCGGGCATCTTGAACTGTAACCTAAAAAAAATGTTTTAAGTCTTTGTATGTTTCTTTAACACCTCTAAACTTACCACAAACTAAACGATTTACTTCACTATAGCTCTGAAAAGAACTTTTGGTAAAAGAAATAATAGAAGTAATTAAAAATTCAAACCTAAAGAAGGGTAAATAAACAATAAAAAGCAGATGTCAAATGTCAACGGAGCGGTAAAATAGGTTAAAATGGCATGGTTGCATGCACTGAAGTAAACATTATGAAGGTTCTTATTTACGCATTACTCGACCGTATTCTATCTCACTTCAACTAGTTTGTTGATACTTAATAAAATATGGACGTATAGCTTAAGTAGCTACGACTTATGTTATATATTCTATCTCGCTTGTGTATACGAATGCTTCCAATTTTTTGAAACTACGCTTGTCTTTACTTTACCGACCTGTTAATGACGTAACTACAAACATTCATGATTTGTATATTACCTAATTAAACAATATTTACCAACCGTCTCTGTAAATTAGAAATTCTTTCATACCTTATCTAATCACAATATTCACGCGTTATGTAAATTTTTGAATAATTTGAAAGCAATGACACTACAAAATAATGTCAAAACTATCAAAAGTGACATTTCCAGTTATTGTATGCTAATGTTGCCAGAATTTTTTTTTTTTTGTAACCTGTAACATTTAATTAGCTATTTTTCTGTTCTAAAACTTAAAACTTTTAATTTTTTATTAGCAAAGAATCTTTTCTCTCGTAAAATTTATCTTTTACAATAACGAAAATCGTATTAAATAGTTCTAAATGACCCAAAATCTAATACAAAACTTTTATATTTCAAGGACCACAAATCGTAAAACATCTATTGGTATCTTATGTACGTTTTCAGAGTCATTCAACGTTCCTTTATCACCTGTCAGGAGTTAGTCCTGTGCTTTTGAATCACCCTGTATGTTGGGCTCAAAAAATTAACGTCTGGCCATCTACAACTAATATTTTACAAAAGTGCTCTGAGTGGTCTCTACTAATCAACTCACAAAACCGGGACAACATCTGAGTTTAACATGTCTGTCATCTGAGTTTCTTTGTTAGATGTGTTTTGTCGATCTTGGAAAAGGTTCATTTTAATTTCCTTGCGTTGTTGTGGTGCAGACACGGCCAGCCAAAACAATCCGCACGTACCCTTGTAGAATACGCATGATAACTCCTAAACAAAACTCGCTGTGCATTCAAACCTTTTCTAAACAACAATGGCTCACAAAACGAGCGTGGCACATAATACGCATATCCACTCTTTTGAATACACATACAGCGTATATATTACACTTTATCCATTCTTTCATACATACATCAGACACAGTAGAATAATAATGTTAGAAAAAAAAATACCCACAACAATAAAATCTAATAGTGGTAGGGGAAACACTCATTCACCTCTCTTGATGATGCACATTCGCGCACAGTCTTAATCGGCAAAGTCAGTTGGAAAGAACGACTTTGCACGCGTGTTAAAATTCCCTAAACATTCGTCCGCTAACCAAATTTAATTTCTGTTTGTGCTGGCAAAATTTGCGATTACGATTTGTTATATTTCGTGTGGTAGATATTTAGGTGGAGGTCCGGGATGGATGAAAATAATTTTCCCAAGGATCTCTTTTCGTGTTTCCACATTGGAAAATCGTGAAATGGTTTAGTGTGATCCTTTCAACTTTTGAGTGTTTCGTTTCTGATGTGGAGATTATTAAATGTCGAATAAGCAATTGGATATATAGTGGCGATCTAATTATGATTGTTGATCAGGTAGGTGATGACGCGCATGAGAAAAATTTAAATTGGGTAAATCTAGTTTGTGGGTGATTGGGGATTATCTGCCACTTCTTGGGTGTGTTATTCAATTTTAGATTCTATCAAATTTAAGCTAGGAGTTTTCCGATATTGGAGAATGCTTCTGACCTAGTTCTACCAGCACGCTAGTTGTGGATTAGTAAGGGAGAAGCGTTATCAAAGTCATTAGGAATATTAAATTAAATGCGATGCAGAAAAATATGAAGATTAAAAAAAACTACATATACAAGGGTTCGTGCAAACTGATTACAAGAAAGTTGTTTATGCAATTATATTAATTAAAAAGTACTAATTTATTTGTATTTTTTTTTATTTAAAGTTTGTTGATAAACCACAATATTTTTGCGCGCCAAAAAATCTATGTTGTTACCGCTATTTTCATTATAAACAAAATTTTATCTTGATAATCTCTGATTATATCTATCTATCAACATATACATATCTCATAACTGGATTGAAGTGGTAATAATGACATGTAAACCTAAAATTTAGTTAAGTGTCATAGAGGAAAGAGTAAATAATTTTATAGATTAAAGAAATCTTAAACAAATCCGAATTATTAATACAAAATGGACGTAAAATTGTATAAAATTTAAATATACTTACATATAATAAACTGTACGTGAATTGTTAAATAATTGCAAATAAGAAACTAAAATACATAAATTAAAGGTATGAAATTAAGTATATCTAAAGACTTAAATATTGGCTTCCCAACTTGGGCGCCAAAAATAACATGATTTTATGGATTTTCAAAAAATACATATATATCTCTTAAACAATTTTGGAGTAGTATAAAATAGAATTGGACTAAATTAATTATAGTTTAAATAAGATTATAAAATATATATTAATTGTTAGATTATTGCAAAATTTCAAAATTATGGAGAGAAATTTTTAAGTGGAATTGTATACATAATTACAAGAAAAAAACTGAAACGAATCAAACAAGGTTATGAAATCATGTATATAGGAAAACTTCAATACTGACTGCCCAACTTGGGCGCCAAAAATAGTTTTATGATTCCATGTATGTATTTTATCTATAAATGCAGGGGGGGGGCATAAGCAATTTTGTGGATTTTCAAAAGATAAATATATATTTCTTAAATAATATTAGGGTGATATAAAACAGAATTGGACTATATTAAATATAGTTTAAATAAAATTATAAAATATATTATAATTGTTAAATGATTGCAAAATTTCAAAATTATGGAGACAAACTTAAATAGAATTGTATAAATGATTGCAAATAAATAACTAAAATAAAATAAAAGTATCAAATAATATATATCTAAACATTTCAATAGATTCTCCAACTTGGGCGCCAAAAATAATATTATGATTCTCCATACACCTATTTTATGTATAAATGCAGGAAACAATAAGATTTTTTGTGATTTTTAAAAAAATATATATATTTTCTTAAACAGTATTGGGATGATATGAAACAGAACAATACAAAATGAAATAAAATGACAAATTATATTGTTTAAATGATCGTAAAATTCCAAAATTATAGAGAGAAAATGTATACTTATCTAATTGCAAATAAATAACTAAAGCAAATAAATTAAAAATATGAAATCATTTATATCTTAAAATTTCAATATTCCTAACTTGGGCGCCAAAAAAAAAAAATCAAAATATAATTGTTAAATCTTTAAAAATTCTTAAAAATCTTAAACAATGCAAATTTAAAAGAAAATTATCAGATCATCGTACATTTATGAAAATGTGAATAAACTTTTAAAATCACAGAGAGAAATTTGAGTGAAATTGTATATATTTATTTGCAAATTTACTACATCAAAATAATAAACCACTTTTATAAAAACGATATAAAAGAAGTTGCACATTTTTTGTAAATAAAAATTCGATATAAGATATATTTAGTGAAACTTTAATGTAAAATTGTAAATTTTTATAAAAATTAAAAAAAAAAGTTATGGAAAATTTAAAAAATTGTAAATTTCACGGATATTTAGAGAGAGATTATACATGTCATAGAAAATAGTAAAGAACATTAGAAGTAAAATTGTATAGTGTGGAAAAAGTGTAGACAGAAATTGTCCATCTGTTAGACAAATTTCCATTAAAATCAAATAACAAATAAAATTAACAAAACTTAAAATATTGACTCCCCACGTTGGGCGCCAAAAACAATGTAATTTTATGCTTTTAAATATAATTTATAAACAAAATTTATATACACAATGTACAGGATGTTTCCTAATCTCTCTGACAAAATAAATGAGGATACTGCTTACCAAATTTTAAGATGAAAATGCGATATAATTTTTTTTCTATATACAGGGCGTTAATTTTTTTTTTTTCATTTTTTTTTAATTAATGCCAAATAACACGAGAAAAATGCAATAGGCGTAATTTCCTTAAAATTAATGTTTACATCATATGCGATAAAAATTTCGATTATTTAACAGGTCCGTATTACCGATTTTGCAAAATTAAGATACTTTTTACCCAGATCTCCGTCAATTAACTAATTGTAATTAGTAAAGCTTAAGATTGACTCAAAGTAGAGTGCTCTGACGCCTTATTATGTTTAACAAATATCATTAGAATATCGTTTGACATTGATTTATAATAAAAAAAAAACACCCCGTATTTCGAAAACGAAGCGATATTCGAAAAAAAATTATATCACATTTTCATCTTAAAATTTAGTGGGGAGTATCCTCATTTATTTTGTGAGAGAGGTTAGGAAACACCTTGTATGATGAATCAACTTAAGTAATAAACAATAAAAGGAAAAATTAATTGTATGCTGTACGTGTAATAATAATCTATTTTATTAAACATAAAAATAATATACTTAACTAATTTTAAAAACGTCCATGATATTTACATATATGCACAAATGATAAGAATAAATTAAATAAAATTTCATAAAATTTTTTTAATAATAAGACACCTCTCAATATAGCTTTTTCCATAATGAATGAGATGAAATTAATACAAAATATTTTATTTGCAAAGGCAATCGTAAAAAAAATTATTGTTAATTCTACATAATTATCACGTTGCTGGTATTTGACATAGATTCTTTCCAATAAAAAAGTAACCTAATTAAATCTATACGTTTAAAGTAACACCAACAAGTACAACGTCGTGTCACAGAAAAATCTCTTTGAATATATGACTTGTTCGGAACTTATTTAGGAAAATGGCGGAGGAAGCAGTTCTGTAACGTAATGATATGAGTTAATATTGGCGTGTTCGTAATAGATTTTCTACCGGCACAGTAATAATAAATAAACGTTTTGAAACGACCTTCAGGATCATGTCAAACTATGTGCTGTTTGCTGTTTCATAGCAAGAGCAGCAGGTAGGTAGATTAAGCATGCATAACTAAGTGTATATGTATATACATAACATCATCGTAGATCTTATGTGCAAATATTTAATTTAGAGATTAGGGTTTTTTTTTAAGTTTTGCTTGCACATATAGAAAAATACATTTTTTACGGTGTTTTGCTGAACTGATAATATGTTATTATTCAGATAATTATATAGGGAACAAATCTACACTAATGTTTAGAATAAATAATAAAGAATTTAGCATTTTAAAATACTTTAAATCTTTCTTTTTATTATTACTAAAAAACAAGCAATCAGCCGAGAGGTATTTGCCTAAACATCTGTTTCTATATCATCTAATAATCACTAATTATATCACTAGATACAAAAACGAAATATTCTAGTTTGTAATACGAAACTAACAGCATCAACACATCACTTTCTAACGGGTTCACCTGTTGGAGAAGGCAAGGCCTCAGATCATTTTTTTTTTATTTCGCTGAAGCACTAGCTAGCGATTGTCGATATCGTGTGAAAGTGTACATACATAAGACAGGTCGAGAAAGAAAGATTGGAGAAATAAAAAAAAAAACACAAATAGCCTAGCAGCGGTACATTCCTTGATATTCAATGCTACTTTATTCCGAGAAGGAATACCTGAGGCATTTAATGTTCCAAAAAAGGGTATGAGAAATCGTTGGGGAAGTAATGGTTGTAGTTACAGTGTATTTTAACGATTCTTGTTTTCCTATTATCGTGATTATGGTTAAGAGAAGACAATCTTGGTATCTTATACAAGTTTTTTTTTTTTTGGAATAGTGTTTTCCAAGATGTAATTTTATGGGTCTTTATCAGACGATTTTGTCAAAAAAGTAAGTGGCCACACCTTTTTAAGGGTGATTTAGTACAAAACTACAAAAATAAACACGATTATACGTAAAAAAATACTGTTATTGTGAAACAGTCAACTATTAAAATTATATAAATATAAACTAAATAATAAAAAATTAATAAAAACTCAATTAGTACAATACGATCAAATAAATTTACCATCTAGCAAGGTATAATTTTATTTATGCAAAATATATGCTGGTAGTGACAAATAAAATACATCTGTCATGTGTGATTATGTGTGTACTGTATTGGTTTATTGCCACTCAAAAACGTTTACAGTAAATCATACAGTTTTTATTATCGAATCATTACCAAGAGATGGTGTAAAATTATAAAAATGGAGAATGGTTGTACTCTTGCAGCCATAAATAGAAGAAATTCCGATAGAAATTCGAATTTTCCAGTAACATATCACAGTTTGCGGCAATTGATACAAGAATCATTGGCAAAATTCCGTAAAACAAGGTCTGAGTCCCGAAAACCAGATAGTGGTAGACCATGCAAATCGTCCTTTTAAAGGCGATGACTCCTATCAGATGTTGATCTGGTAAATATAATACCAGATTATTATTGTTACGATCGTTGTTTTGTGCGAAATATTATCTGTTACTGGAATGAAATAGGAGATGCGCCATCTATGCGACAATTTCTCTACTACACATAAGTATATCTGCTCATCTGCTTACTATATGGGGAGAAAAACTGCTATACGAAAATAAAATGCGATATTTATTTTTACTTCCATGTAAATATTTAGTTAAATTAATAAATACTGCGCTAGCTTCAAATAAATCTAATACTAACCAAATGATTTGTTTGATTGAATACAGGAATATTTTTAATATTCCTAAATCTGGTAATAATTTAGTAACTGTATAACCAAATGCATGAAAAATGGTTGAAAACAACAAGATCGTTTTTCCCGTGCATAACAGTTTTAAAACCTTCAAACACTATATACTGCTGTAAAGTTCCTGGCTATATGTAAATAGGCATTAACTGAAAAGATTCCAAATTATCTCTGAAATTTCTTTAACCTCGCGCGAAAAATATTCATTTTTGTTCATTATTGTTTGTGTATCTGAGACTTATGCACGCGGGAACATGAATGAAATTAAAATACTTCCGCGTAAAAAAAGCACTCAGCTTGAATACAGGTGCTTGCATTTTGCGTTAAAAGGCAAAAGTTTTAAATCAATGTATACATGCGTGTCCACGCAAATAAACCAAAACGTCCGGCTTTTTTATTTAAAATACTGCTTATAATTAAGTAATATTTAAAAGAAACTAAAAAATGTTGTTAAATTATGTACATAATAATAAACAATAAAAATGTAATGTGTTGTCTTACTTAAATGAGAAGTTATAAAGACATTATAAAATATTAATCAAAACTAAGGTGCATTCCATTTAATTACGGTTAGTTTTCGTCGAAAAGCATGTACTTAAGAAGAAAATAGTCTTCAGGCAAAACAGCACGCTACCTTCAATTAAAATAAACACTTTTCTGAGAAAAGGTATTCTTTCATTGGAACATGATAAAACCAAAAGTTATAAAACTTTTTCGTAATGCAATCTCTTGTCTCAGATTA
>RXPK01002877.1:0-42814 GCA_004143645.1 Protaetia brevitarsis | reverse complement strand
TATTTTCAACTTACGCTATATATTATCATCATCATTACGTGTTCGCTGTTTTTTGTTTTTTTTTTCATGAAAGAGAATAATCTTATTATATCGCGAATATGCATCTTTCCTTTAATTTTTATTTTAGTATTAGTAATTTAGAATTATAATACATTATGAAATAAATAATAATTGAAGAAAAAAGACCATTTTGTTTTTTCCTTCTTAAATTTAGAATTTACATTGTGTTTATTAGCCCCAAAGAGTTTTTTTTTTCTTAATAAAATGTTACATATTTTAAACGTGTTTTAGTTTATTTATTTATTTTTTTTTTTTTTTGGCATTTTAAAACGTGAAAATTGCAATCTCGAGCTAAGGACGAAGCTAACTAAATAAGAAATAATCGGAATTTAAAAATTGGCATATCAATGGAACTTTCCTAAACTCGAACTTCTATGTTACAGGTGTATTACCGCAAGGAAATTCTCTATACCGATGATTTTTCTATAGGCGTAAATTATCTAGATTTGTACAGGTGTTTTCGTAACAAATGTATATGTAAGTAATCTCAACTCTATTTTATTAAACCATTTTTAATAAAAGAATAACACAATGTAGCGTCCACTTTTTCAAATATGACAGACTTCTCTCATTTTTTTTATATCCAAAAACAAAAAAAAAACGTGATGTTTCACACACTTAGTGAACTATTTTAATCATTTCTCTTTTTTTGTTCACTACTTGACCCTAAAAATGATCTAGACTCATATTTTGTCCTTTTTCTTCTTATCTCCTTAACTTTCATTTTCCTTTTCCGATCTTGACGTAATCTATCTTTGACTCAATCCAGTTTAGATAACAATATTGCACTTTGGTAAATCTTGTTCGAAAATTCCATCACCAAACTCATCAGCTTTTTCTTCCATCCTCCCATTGCTGCTCGATACCACCTTTGACTCTCTCTCTCTTACCATATTCTGTTTTTTGAATTTTTATCTTTACAGTTATCTACTTCTCTTCTTTGATTTTCCTCTTTTTCTCGTCTTTTGGAATCTCCAATCATCTCAGTTGCTTTAAACAGGGAATCTTCCGGAACTGCTATATCCATTTTCAATAATGCAAATTTATTACAATTTAATCGTTGCTCGTGGATTACAAGATATGGATACATGGGTATATACACAGAACAACTCAGTGCTTCCATCATTTACCAACCAATAATTACGGCGGTAATTTGTAATCTCAAAGTTTGTTGAACAATTTAAATAAAGCCTGCAGCTTTTTTTTAAATATCAATACTCCCAATAAATATCATGTTTTTTTTGAAACGCACAAGTAAATAAAAAAAAAGATATAACTTAGACTAGAACCGTTTACACGTACGAGAATTTTTACATAAATCATAACAAATATCCCGAAAATTTTGGTAAATTGGTTAAATTTTCCTAAAAATGTTGTGGCGACACTTCAGGTGTTTTACACAGATAAGGTTACTTCCATTTGCACTCTCAGTTGTAACCTAAATCTAAACAATTATGTATCCAATTTTGCTGGTTTTCTGTAACTGCTATTATTTATTATTTCTATGATAACCGTAATCAAATAACAATTTTATTTAACAAATTGCGCCTTTTATAACCACAATATCGTGAAACTTTCGTTTAAATTTATTCCTGTTGTACGAACGACCTGAAAGTGTCGTGACCAATTTCTTAGGAAATTCTCATCAAATTTTTTGGATAATTTTGTTGTTTTATGTAAAATCTCGTTGTTTTAAAAAGGCTCTAAAGCCTAATTTCCCAAAGATATCTTGATTTCTAAAAATATGTCACTTGCACTGTTTAAGAAAAGCAATTGTATATTTTGAATTACCACTTAGAATAGGTGAATCACAATTTTAACAAGATATCATCAGTACCGCACCTACTGCACCGCAGGTGTGTTTATATTTATTGCACTATACTGGGTGTTCGTTACAGAGCGCAAACTCAGTCAACTTTCAATTTGCGTATATCTATTTTTTGTTTAATTTAAAGATCCTGTATAGTTACATCATGATTTCTATTAAAAATGCTATAGTTTTGTTAAATAAATAGATGCACCCTTTTTTGGGTTAAATTTTCCTTTATGTACCTACATGTGGATGTGCCCATATTTTAAATCCTTTACTAGATCTAGATCAATGTGATTTCATTCGAAGTTGATGTTTTCAGAGGAGCTAAAAAATTCTCAATATATTAATTATTTGCGATGATTTACTTCCAAAAATTATTACGCTAACGCCGTAATTTTCATTGAATGACACAGTTAATCGCATCTATCGGCATAGCAATCATAGTAGCAGTGGCAGTTTACATATGGGGGCATCATTCGAACAAACCTTCAGGGGCACACTTTTTATGGTAATCTTGGATAATGTATTTAGTGATTTGTTGATTGGATGATATAGCTTCTTGATTAAGAGGGTTAAATGTGGTTTCACCATGATGGAGCACAGTCCATTCTGCGCATAATGTAGTTAATTCCTGCTGAATTTTCAAAACATCTGGCTACAAATGTGCGTTAGACAAATGGCGTTATATCGAAAAATCTAATTATTATTTTTTATTATTTTTTCATGTATTATTTGGCAGGGTTTATTGTTTGTTTACTTATATTGATTTGTTTATTTTTTGATGTTTTTGTGATTTTCATATTAAATATTTATTTTCTGGCCTTCATTTCTACAATCGTCGCCTACTAAGATTACAAATATGATCGCAACAATGAAAAATTAATGAAAACTATAATAACTCGAAAAGTAAAAGAGATAGACATAGACTATGCTTAATAAAAATCAAAGCGCTTGTTAATAGGAATTCAATGATGTTAACATATACAGGTATTCTATACTCATTTGAAGTTGACTGATTTTGCACTTTAGCCACGAACACCCAGTATATTAAAATACAACTATAAACATACCTGCAGGTGTAAGTAGTTCCGTACTCTGATATTTCAAAATTTGATTCACTTATTCTAAGTGGTAATCAAATTACAATAAAATTGCTTTTCCCAAACAGTGCAAGCAACATCTTTTTTAGAAAATCAGATATCTTAGAAATTAATGACTTTAGCGCTAAAGTATGTCATATCTTTTTTTTTAAACTTACTGGCGCTTTTAAAAATGCAATAATATTAGGGGTTTTATACTTAAAAAAAGAAAGTTGAAAGCTGTACCGAGGTTATGAAACACCCTGTACAAATCCAGATAATTTTGCGTTATAGAAAAATCGTCTAACAACCATTTATAAACATTTTTTTTTTTCCTATCTGTCATTGTTTATGAGCTATAAAGGAATGCCCTGCTGGTGAAACACCCAGTATATAACTCGACATATTCAATAAGTCGAATAATTTTGGAGAAAAATGAAGTTTGTTTTTTTTTATAGCGTATTAATATCGACTTTTTCTATTATTCGACATAATTATGCGAACACATAGGCACATCTAATTGAAAAAATAAAGTAAGTCCAAAAGGAACTGTTGAAAAAGTTGAGAAATGTTAAAAATATTTACATTTAATTTAATGCGATGAATAAAATAAGGAAGTCATAAGGTTTATACGATACTCTGCTGGACTTGCAGGCTAGAACCGCCTCCTAGGTTTTCTGACCGACGTTACGTCCACACTCGCAAGGTACATCTTCAGAGCAACAGCGGTGGCAGCATCTCTGAAGATATTCTTTGCGAGTAGACGAAACGTCGGCCAAAAGGAGATTAAAGACGCGGTTTCTGTTCGGAAGCCCACCAGAGTATAGTATGGTCAAACGACCTTAGATAAAAGGACTGTTCGTTGGGGCTACACTTTCTACATTGGCTCGTAAGCGAAACAGTATACTCTTTCCTCTTTACATATCTGAGATAAATGAACAATGCACCAATGTAATTGGTGTTACTCCAACGCACAAACCTATAGATTACAGGATTTCTCACACCTGCTTAACAAAAAATACTCTGAAGCTAAATATACAAAAACGATCAAACTATGAACGTATACAGGGTGTATCAAATAAAAAAGTAAATTTTGCTTGGGTGTTAACTACACGACATATAAGGCACAAACCCACCGAAACCGGATTTCATCATTAAAGAATAAAAAAAAAGTTAAATTTAGAGCCAAAAATTCTTTAGTCGGGGCCTGATGCAAGGCAACGTCATGTTAAGCACCCGCTAAACGTGGTATTATGTATAAATACATTACACTCATTTAGTACTATTCTTAATGGTATGCCGTAAGTTCATTTAACGTTATTCTGAATAAATAAAAGCCAATCGGCCAGTGTGCCCTTGTAAAAATAGCAAAACTGAGGCATTTTAAATTTCTTCTTTTTATAAAATAAACATTCCTTTTTTGTTAAGCGCATTCTACCTAAGTCTACAAAGTATTATTTTTAATATCCTGATAAGACGTTCGAGTTTCACCGGATATGCGACTTCAGTAGTTACAAAAAACGTAAATATTTTTCTTTTGCTTTGTCGAATCGAAAGTTAGTTGTTAATAAACGGTACCATATGAATCTGAGTTATTTTCTTTTGGATTTATTTAATCATATAACGCAAAATGAATTGAATCGAATTACACAGAAATAAATGCAGATACAGAAAATTTACAAACACGCCTTTTTACTATGATGTCGCGCGAAAATGAATCTATACATTCCCGCGCTTTTGCCGATGCATCAAGCTTCGATTTTCTTTATATGAAATCATGATGGTCCTGAAAAGGATTGTTTTTTCGAGACGGGACGAATTTTAATAAGATGTTCGAAGTGGCTTGCACTCCAAGCGGCGATCCACACAAAACTAACAGCGGTAATGGCTGAATGATAGTGGTATGTGGGGGTATACTCGGGACAACATTTAGATTGGGCACAGGTGCGGCTCTAGCCCACGATATTTATAAAATATTTTTTTTCTCGCTAATGCTTACAGATAGACCCCCCTGTACATTAAGACTTTTTGATTGTATATGATTACAGCTGCTACATATTATTATATTTACCTCTATATCTGATACACCCTGTATAGAATGTGCCACTGAACTATTTCATAAGAATTTTTTCAATTTCTAGTGGGATTTCCACTTTAAAACTAACAGAACAGTAGGTAATGGCGGACTCCTATTTATTGGTATATTTCTAACTTCACATCAACAAATTTCTTGTTTTTAAATGTAACGGTAATTTAGTAATACTATGTTTTTCTTATTTATGTATATTTCCGGTATCTATGGTTGCTAGTTTTCTATTTATTAGTAATTTCAGTTTAATTCTTAATTCAATAGAAGATTTTCGTCAGAACAGGTCTGGATCATAGAGATAATAGAGTGCTGATATTGAACTCAAAACTGCTATCAATTGAAATGCACCATATTAGCACACAAACGTGCATGGGTGACGTCGATATAGCCTGTATTGTATTCAAATAAATCAAGTTGATGAGACATTAAAAAACTTTAGCACAGCATCTATCGTGTTAGATTTTAACCTGTGTATTTTAAATATTAAAACTGTGTTTTTGTTTTATTAATATTGCGAGCTATTTAAAGCTACAGATAATTTCTGCATATCAACTTTTTGCGCATTCTTCAATCAACGAAAATAACACAAGTAGTGTTCTAAAACCATTACTTAACTTAGTATCCACTATCCGGGTTTAATAAAAATAATAAAAAGAGACGCATTCTTTTAACGCCATATAAAAATACGCAGGATAAAATCTAACGAAAGTTGTTTGAGAGTGGAATATCAATCTACCGTTAACAATGTAATGTATGTTTTCTTCAGGAGTAAATAATCAACTAGAGTGTTTGCTGTCTAATTTACTGATGATTAAATAATATTAGTTTATACTTAATTCCTTTCTGAATGATTTTCTTTGTATCTTTATTATTAATGCTATAATATGCATACTTACACAAGGCTTACTCATAGAATAAAAATATGAATAATATTCATATTAGAAATAATCCGTAAAAGCAAAAAAAAAAAAGAAAG
Source organism: Protaetia brevitarsis (assembly GCA_004143645.1). Lineage (NCBI taxonomy): Eukaryota > Metazoa > Arthropoda > Insecta > Coleoptera > Scarabaeidae > Protaetia > Protaetia brevitarsis. The sequence goes on along the minus strand of RXPK01002877.1, from coordinate 36,797 downwards.
TAAATAAACAAAACAATTAAACTGTAAGGTTAGGTAATATACAATAATAATACAAGTCACATTTGTGATTTGGCCACACTAATCACAGTATATTACTGTGGTTTGACCAACTTACAAACAACTCAACACAAATACTCCCCTAGAAAGGTACTAACCAGTGTTGGGCAAGATAGGAGAAGTGAATAAATTTCTACAGCGACTAGATACACTCGTGTTTATTCGCGCCTTGAGTGGGGAGCAGTGTTAACTAGTGATTTATTGAGAGCCGACAAAACACGACTATGTATAATCGCTGTAGAAATTTATTCACTTCCCCTAGGTTGCCCAACACTGGTACTAACTCAACGTAAGCATGACGCGTGATGATGACGTCTGTCTTCCAAGATGTTCGGCTAACTGTTGATGGTGCGCTGTAAACATGCGCGTACGGTTTATTGGCAGTCTATGTGGTCTGCATCAACAGCTATGCATGCTTTTTTTTTGACCTGATAATAGAGGAACTTGAGACGGGACAGTGCCCTGCTGCGGTCTTTTGTGACTGTTGATTGCGTCAACCATTCTGTTTTGCTTTCGAAGTTGCATTATTATGGGATTAGAGGTTTGGCCTTGGAGTGGTTAGAATCTTACCTTTTTGAACGTAATCAGACCGTTTCATTGACATATCTTAATAATAATGTACGTGTAAATATTAAGTCAAAACCGTTAGGGGTTCGTATGGGGGTTTCTCAGGGCTCCATATTGGCCCCTGTACTCTTTTTACTTTATGTTGCTGATTTTGATCTGTGTTCTGATAGTATTCAACATATTGCTTATGCTGATGATTTTTGATTAATAGTTAATAGTAATAAGATAATGCTGAGAAGGTTTGCAGAATCTCAATAATTGATACCATTAATTCTTTTAGTTGTCACGATTTATCTTTTAATACTGCCAAAACGAGTTTTCTGCAATTTCATAATTGGCAAAACGATGTTAGGCCTATGTCATTATCTGTTGGCGCTGATGTCCTGAATAGTAATGATGACTGTAAGTTTTTGGGTATTCACTTTGATAACAACTTAAATCAGAAACTTCACTGTAACAAATTAATCTCGAAACTTTGCTCCGTAACTTATTTGATTATGAATTTGAGACATAATTTAGAAAAATATCAACTACTTGCTACATCTACTATGCGCATGGTGAGTCGTATCTGCGCTATGGCATTTGCTTGTGGGGCAACTCTACATTTGCTAGGAGCGTTTTTACTTCTCAGAAGCGAATACTTAGAAGAATGGCTGGAGTTAGTGATGCGCACTCTTGCAGATTATTGTTTAGAGAATACAAAATTTTTCCTCTTACCTGTTTGGATATAGCGTTCAATTTGAAACAATATTTATTGATAAAAGAATCTTCTAAACTCAAAAACTGAGATACTTTACTCTTAGCGTACTTTCATATTTTTGACCTTCCTTCGTATACAATAGAATTTTTGACAGATTTGATGAGTGTTATTTTAGTTTCAAGACATGCAGAGTTAAACTGTAAGAAAAAAGATTTACTAAATTCAAAGACAAAAAAAAACCGATATGCTGGGCACTTTCTGCCGGTCACTGTATATATAATAGACTGCCTTTGAATTTGCAACTTTCGAGGAATGTCAGCATTTTCAAATCTGAAGTTAGGAGGCTGCTGTTCGAGAAGGGCTTGTACACCATAGACGAATCTTTCGCTATATACACTTGAATGTTTGTTTGTCTTTTGTAATATACATATATTTTTTAATTTAACCTTTATATATCATATTTTTTGCATGACAATGTCTATATTTTGTGAATCTACGACAATAAAGATATTATTACTATTATAGTAACAAAACGTATCACGGTAGCCGTAGAACTCTAGGCTATTTTCCAGAAACAATACTTGGTAATTATGCAGACAACAGATGGTGGGTATAATAAAATGTGATTATTATTTGTATAGAAGGACAAATGTATTAATATTAAATATAAACATTGAAAATAAATAATTTAAAAGTTTTGATTTATGTTTAATTTTGGATTTGTTGTTTATCTTTATTTTATAAACATTAAGCTGAAAGTAATTCTAATTCTAAACTTCTCTCTGGAAGCATTGTTTTTTTTAAATTTACTAAACAGTTGATCTTTCTATCACAGTAAGTTCATTTTTTAGAATAAGATAATTTTCCATAAGGAAATCATTTAACAATATTTGGTAATGTTACAGCATATTCTGTACTTTTATCATTAGTGTATGTGCACATTTCATCACTCTTCTAAAAACAGAAAGTTTTTATTATATTGTATTATCTTTCTAAAATCTTTGCATCTTTTTTTTTGCAAAATTTTTCTTATGATAAAATAGTTTATAATAATTAAAATATATTTTAAAAAATAACACAATTTCCTAGATACATTAAAATTCTTATTAACATTCATATCATACCCTCAAGTACAACTTGCTAAATCCGTTTAAACTGCTTTAGTTGATGTATCAACTCTGTATTCGAACTCTGTTCAGAATTCAACAATATTAAAACACGTCTTATAAATTATAATATTGCAATGACAGCCAATTAATTATCGAGAAAATAAAGAGTAAAATACATATAGGTACATACCAAAATAAATAAATCAATTGCAATGTTGATTTTTACGAGTTTTATCTATTATCAATTATTTATTTCAACTTTCTGCTGAGCTGAATGGTGCCATAATGTTCATGTTTTTTAAAAAATGTGAATTACCTAGAATATATAATAGCTAATAACAATAAAATAAAAGCACCAAAATATGAATTTATAAAGTGACAAAATATGAATGAATGAATGAATTTACGAAATTTATTTAAAAAAGTATTATTACATCTAAAATTAATAAATTTCCAATCTGTATTAATGAATAGTTATCTGCTTTACTATTATACATACACACAAAAAATTAGCAAATAACAATAAGTTAGTGATAACAACAACAGATACGAATGACTTGAAACATTAATACTTTTATATCTGTAATAATTTAATTAATTCATCTAGCAATTTGTGATTTTTTTTTTATAGTTTTTAAGGGTTAATAGTTAATTATATGTTTAAACTAGTTGTTTTATAAATTCCACTCTAAGTAAATACGTGATCGAATTCGTGTTTGGCCTTAACATATAAACTTACACGAAATGTTCTTTCAATGCATTACCTAAGTTTAATATTGTAACATGTACAACAGAAAATATCATTAAAATATTGCAATGACAAATCGTGTATTATTTATATTAAGTATACTTTGGAAATGAAAGAGAAGTGGTGAATAAAATATTCAATGTGGGGCACTTTCGCACAATTTTAGAAAAGTCTGGTTTTTTTCATAGAAATAAGGGGTTATATTGTTAACTTGTTGTTGACTTATTTACCTGTAATTTTTGCTCAGAGCAGTACGTAAACAAGGTCGCCTAAGGTGTATTAAGATCCATATGAGAATGGCACTTACGCCGTTTACGACTTAGAGATAGAGTCTGAGTCGTGTCAGCCCTTTAGGCCGACTACAATCTACAGTGAAAAGTATCCGTGTCGTGTCAGTCCCTTAGGTCGACTACGATCTATAAAAGGTAGAATAGTCACCGTAATAGTTCCATAGGCTGATTGTCACGAATATTGTGACAATAATTTTTTTTGCAATTCTTCTAAAATAATATGACATAAAGCGCGTCTCTTTTAAGTACATTGTTTGTTTCAAAATAACCGTTTTCAATATACTATTTCGTAATTTTCTTTTCCTTTGTAAAATATGAATTATTCTATTATATTTTCCTCACAACAGAGAATATACGAAAATTTATTGTAACTTATGTTGTTGGTATGTAAAATTAATTCAATTTCATTACCGGTATGAACTTGCAACTTGATTAAAAAACGTAATACAGTCCGACTGTACTTCCTTAGTACCTGTTTATATCACCTTTCGCTTTCGTTTGTACCTCAAGGGTTAAAAAAATAGAAAGGGTTTAAAAAAGCGCTAATGTCATTCGAAAGAGCATCGTTTGTACCCGTTTATAACTCTTTTTAAATCGTTCGTACCTCAAAGGAAACTAGAAGTAGAGACATTTATAAATATGTCGCAGAGAGAAAGTTCCCTATTTTCTGAGATATCGCAAAATGGCCAACGCTATTCGCAAGAGCATCGTTTGTACTTCTTTTTAAATTGTTTCTATTTCAACCAAACCAGCATTAGAGGCATTCGGCAAGGTTTCACAACCAAGTTCAGAATTTTTTCCCGTGGTACTCTTGCGGCATGCCCTCTGGAGTTATTCTGTAGGAATACCATTCTTTTTTTTTCGATTGATCAAAGACGGTTGTTTTTGGATGAGTGCTGTTTACAATACAAGTTAGTAGTGGTGATTCGACCCCTTTCCATAGATTCGTAATGGACAATTCCTTTTGTTGTCCACCAAGCACACAATAAAATCTTGTTTAGGTGCAAGAATACTTTGAGAGTGTGTGGTACCGAATCAGTAAGCGACAACCAATGATACGAATGCTTAGAATTTGAGTGCAATATCCACTTTTTGTCAACAACCGAGCAAGAATTGGTTTATCTTCGTTATATACACAAAAATTACATTAAAGTGGGATCAGCCATATCTTGGCCCACCCATGGATTGATTGTTCGAGTCACGTTGTAGTATTATATTAGTATAAATAACACGCAAATATGTTATTGCGGTGGACAAAAATTGCGCCACATATATAATCATCATCATATTTTTGGTCAAACAAAAATCGATTTCGGCCGTGAGGGTTTTGTTAGTTGACCCAAGGTTAACCCCACCACTTAATATTGTCACGCGCCGCCACTGTTCCCAGCTGATGAAGATGCAAACGAGTGGTTTCATCACTCACGTTGAACCTTTCTGCAAGCTCTGGGCAGACAAACTAAATAGCGTCCATCCGGCTGGTTTGTCCATGCCTTGAAAACGCGTAATGGCACGGGCATAGGAACCTGGAGTTTTTAACCTAGGGGGCTCTCTCACCATTTTTCAGGCCGAAAGGGTTAAAATTGACATGAAGGCACAATAGGTCTTTCTATTCTGGCCGAGTTGCCTTTTTCAGGTCATACCCGCTCAATGGAAAAAACTCTGAGCCACCACTTTTTCAATCACTTATCTGCTATTCGATCACTTACGGCATCATCTCCGAATACGGCACATATTTTTCGTGCCGTCCTGCCACTAGCTCTAGTACCAAGTTTGTACTCAAATAATACACAGTCTCCAATTAAAGGTTTACTCGTTCTCATTACGTCAATGGATAGATAGATAGATAGATACTTTATTTAGTAATGCAAACACAATACGTTGAATAAATCAAAAATTCGTTAAATAAAATAATATATAGAGTATAAGAAACAAGAGCACAGTGTAAAACACATACTTAAACAGATAATAAAAGTGAGAAGCAACTGTAAAGATCCAAGAATCACATTCAGAGTAACTTATCAGAGAAGTACCGGTCAACGGTATAATAAGCTCTGTTAGATAACATTTCGCGAAGCGATTTTGTTAATCGCAGATGAGTATCAAGTTGTTTTAACTTAGAGGATAGTGATTGTACACCTTAATTGTTTATGTAATAGCACTCTTGCTCACTAAAGCTTTAGTAGTCTGCGGAGGTTTCCGTCATTTACATCGCGTGTATTATATTGATGTAGCGGCTGTTTCTTCAACAGTTGATAGTTGCCATGTACAAATAATACACATTCATATACAGGGTATTCCACGTAAGTGGTTCATTAAAGGTTTATGGTGTTCTATTATTTACTTATATTTGAGATTTCGGCACTATTATCTGTTCGATTGGAACTATAAATGTAAAATACTAGGGCCATTATTACAATCGCAATTTAAGGATTAAATATGGCAAGGTCGCGTTTATTTTTTTTTTATATATCAATTGTAAGTCTAAAGCGAAGTTTAAACCGAAGGTTACTGATTTACGGTTTAAACCGCGATTATAATAGTGGCCCTAACTAAAATAAAACCGACACAGAAACTTTAATGTACACAAATTTAGAAGCCATTTTAAAATGAAAAACAGGTTAAGTTGTTATCGGGAATACTTATCTACCCAAATATAAATACTAACATATTTGCTTCATAATTGCATATAAGGTAAAGTCAGGTAAGTGTGTAACCGGGGCAAGTGTGTAGTTTGTTTATATTTATTTTTAAAATTGAAATACGGACGTCCTCTTGTTATAATACTAATATACTAAACTTCATACTAGTTTTACAAACAAAAGTTCGCATCTCCTAACATGTAATAACTTGAATATCTTGTGAATATATCATACCTTATTAAACAGGCATCAGCTTAGTATTACACTCTTGGCCAAACTAAAGGATAATGCTATTAATATATAAAATGCCGAACGATTACTCACTTGCTCCATTTTGCTGGTAAGTGTGTAGTATTGAGAGTGTTTAAAATTCCTTTTTTTTCTAGTAAACCGTTGATAATTATAAAAGGTGTATCTATTGAAGGCTTTCAACTGAGCATACCATTACGTACTTCTATGTGTAAAATTTATCAAAATGTCTTATTATGTGAACAGTGTTACATTTTCTTCGCACTATGCAATTTTTACTACACACTTACCTGACTTTACCTTACTTAGTTTTTGAACTGTACGTACATACACGAGTCACTTGTTTACATTTCCCCACCTAACTAACGCAAAATTATTCAGATGTTTTTGTGATTTTATAGTGACGAAAACATAACACAACACAGAGCACATGAGTTATTTAAGCGAAGATCGTGAATTCTAAGCGTAAGCGAATGTATTTCTTACAAAGAATGAGAAACAAAGTTTTATTTTCTTTGTTAGTTTACCTAAGCAAATGGCTATTGTGATGTATTTTTCAGGAATAACTGCCAGATTCTATTTATTATTTCATTATCATAATTATTTTTACCCTAAGAAAAATATGGATGGTAGTTCATTTTGATTTGAAATACTATAGTTATTAATTTGCGATGTCATCCTAGAATAATATAGATCATATTATTACTATACATTAATAAATTAAATATCTAGAAACTCCATTTTTATTGCGGAGAAGTATCTAAACCTAAGTCCGTATGCGACGGCTCTCTACATATATTTCTACTTTCAATAGTCGATCTTCGACAGCCGTCTGACTCACACGCTTAGCTACCGTGATAGTGGGAAACTCTTCTCCCACAGTGCCGAACACTGACGTATAGTGATGACGCGTGACTGGATCAACCAGCGGGCATCGACCAATAAACGTCTGAAATCGGGGCCAATCTAAACGTGGCCACAGTTCACCGCTTGTCCACATAAATAACTACAAAGCGCGTTTCATCACATCAAATCGTGGGAATCGCAACGTTCGTTCTGTAGTTAAATGTATTTGTGTGTACGTGTATTTATCGGTATTTTTACAAAAAATAAACGCTTTTTAATGATTAATTTTTGATTTGTAATGGTGGGGCCATGGTCCCATGGCTCTTTAAGAGGACCCGCCCCTGACGCATAGTATGCAGCGAGTTCTGTGTCCGCATTAATTGTTCAACATACAGTTTTCAGTGCGTAGCCGTATGTTGATCAGGGGTGTTAAGTAGTAACGGTAACGATTTACTACGCTATTTTTTACGGTAGTAAATGTAATTTGCTACACTTCTAATTTACCAAACATTTACTACATTTACTACTAGGTAAAGATGCCAGACCGAGGCTACGTTATAATTTTATAATCTCTACAAAATTGAAAAAATAGGTTAGTGGGTGGGAGCAAGGATAACATTTGCAATTTAATGCAAACAGTTAGATGATACATACACTATGTGTAATATCTAATATCGTCAATATCTTCATAATGATGACTATAAGAAATACACAGATTCGTATATAGAATACCTTTCTTATTATTATTTAATGTATGAAATTTGTATGTAGCTAATTTCACTCATTAAATTGGTAATAAGTATAGATAATTTTTTCCAGAAAACAGTTTTTTTATTACAACAATCATTTTGAATCTCACAGTATGTAATGTTAATTATCAGTATAAACTTACTAAATATAAAATAAGCATGCATCATATACATATGAATGACATGATCTGACACGATTGAAGTAGACCTCATGACAAAATTGAACCAATAACAGAATTTACTTCATTTACTACGTAGATAATACAATTGCTACATTTGCTACGTAGTAAAGGCCATAAATGTAGCAAATGTAACAAATTATTTTTTTTTCGTTACATTAACACCCCTGATGATGATAGATTAATCGTTAAAGCATCTACATGAGATTTCCAATTTAATTGGCAGTCAATTTTTATTCTTAGAAATCTTGAACTATCAACGGAGGTGACTACTTTATCTTTGTAACTGATGCGTGTTCAATCGCGCTTAAAATATCCAAAATGTAAAACATTTATCTGGCGGTTTTTAGAAATGCGCGCATTTCTCGTGTTTCATATCACTTTCCATTGAGATAACAATAATAAAAATTATTATTTATCCATAACGCAATGCATGATCTCTTTCTGTAGATCTCAAACTACTCTCCTGATTTTCTTCAGATTTTTTTAAACAAGTCTAAGCATGGTAAAAAGCGGTCGGGCACCACACTAGATAGGCAATAAATAGTATTTGTTATTAGACCACACTGAGAGAAATGAAATGATTATTTCAACATTTTTCGTAGTGTCACGAATTTGAGCATTGATTTAACCATGTTGCATTTAAGTGAATCATATGCACCTATTTGAAACAAACATATTTATATTGTTGCACATTTAGAGTTAATTTAACAAGATTATAGTGTTCAGGCGTAACCAATATTTTATCTTGTTGGTTTAATCCCACAAATTGTCGATTTGACATTGAAAAAAGTGTTCTTTAAATATTTACTATCGGTGTTAAATCAATGAAATGTAATATTTAATACTATTACATACAGGGGATCGCACATGCGTATAGTCAGTCAGTATCCAACCTCCGTAGCAATAAGACCTATGTTTGTAAGTTTCTGTAACATTAATATTGAATAATAAAGATAATCAAAACCCATCGCGCAGTATAATATGTATATAACATGGCGCAGTCAGAATAAAAAACAAACAAAATACAAAAAAAATCAGTGAAATAAAGAAAAAGTGCAACAAATTATAAAAAAAAGTGTCAGAAAGGAACAAAACAAAATGGAGAATATATCTCAACCCGAGAAGATGAAAATGGAGGGCGACCTAGCAAAAAATTGGAGGCAATTCAAAGAAGATTGGGAATTATATTTTACCGCCAGTGGTTGCAGTGGGAGAACAGCCGAAATACATGCAGCGACGCTGTTACACTGTTAGGAAAGGAAGTTCGAGAAATTTTAAATAATATTGAAATTACGCTGGAAAATACATCGATCGACAGCCGGATGCAGGAGCAAGACAGAAGACACGTTTCACCCAAGGGCCGCACCAGGATGGAAGATCATTGGAAAGAGGTGTCCGGCAAATTCAAATAAGATCGTTTGTAACGGATTCGAACAATTCTCGAACAGGTCGGTGTACACGTTGTAATTTTACGCATGCGCAAAACAGTTGTCCAGCTTATGGTAAAATATGGGATAAATATAATCCTAAAAATCATTTTGCATAATTTGAAATAAATGCAAAATAATGATTATTTGGTGGGTAATAATACAAAGTCGGTAATTGCTGATAACGAATTTTGGTTAAATGTTGTTATTAATGATTTATAATGAAACGTTAAATTGTACTTTCCTTTCAAATGTATGAATAAAACCTTTGTAATTTTTTAGTTATGTTATTAAGCTAATATAAGTTTAGTATATAATGCCGTAAACGTTTTTCTTCTATTACCTACTATAGTCTTCCTAATTAGGCAATATATAGCTATGCGTTGCTATCGATGGACTAATTGCTGAATGTGCGGGCAGTATATCTCTGTTTAATACATAAATGATACAGTACTCGATGGATCTATCGATGAAATTAAAAACTCGCCCGATCAGTAATGTGATTTTAAGCAAAATCGAAAATGGTTCCAGTAACCAGAAAATCTTTTTCGTATAACCACCTAAAGGTGTTGAATTACATGCAAATAGTCATTCGATGAATACTACAGGTAGGTTAAATGAAACAATATAAGTTTTGAATCAACATTTTATAGTGCTAAACCAATATTATAAAATTATAGAGACAATTATTATTTCGTGTGTGTACAACAAGTAACTGTGTTGAGATAATGTTGTTGTATTATTCAATTAGCAGGTAGAAATTATTAATGGAAAATTAAGTACATGTTCAAAGAATCACGCATAGTCTGTTTCTTATAACATTTATTATTATTCAGTTAACTAACGCATTTTAACATTTTTTTACGTATTGCATTAACACTAAAATATCATTGCTCATATTGAAAAAGAAAAAAGTGTTCAATACACCATTTTATTAGTTAATACAACACTTTTTTTCTCTCGGTGCACAAATCAAATTCAGTTATAGTTTCTGTAATCTTTTTATCTAGTGAATATTTTGTTCTTATAACTACTGTAGTATCATCCGCACATAAAACAGCTGTATACAAAGAGATTTCAGGTAGTTGATTTACATACACCAGGAAAAGCAGGGGCCCTAATATCGAACCTTGTGGGACTCCCCTTTCTGTTGCGGCACAAACTTCTTCATCCTAAAATACAAATCTTCCAAAGTTCCAATAACAGCTTCTAATAACAGCGCCCCCTCTTATGCATTTTAGGAAGCATACTAATGATATATCAATGACATTGACATATTCACGCATCGGCCGTTTACTTTTGTCGCGGACTGTAACCAGAGCCAACTAATCGGCCAACCTTCCCTCGTTTATGCCTCTTTTGTTTGCGCGCATCTTGTCGAGGCTAGAGCGCAAGTTGTTCTCCGTTCTTCTAGTGCTAGCTGACGGGGCACGTTACCGGCCTTCGTTTCTCTTTCTCTCTCGTCGTGTGCTTCTGCCGATGTGTGTGTGTGCGTTGCATTGGCCCGGCCTCCTTGTCACAGTCCGCTATCATCTCGACGGTAATGCGTCGCGCTATTCGGTTCACACTGACTCCAATAACGATCAAAAGCCACACAAAAAAAAAATAAATCGGTAAACGATTAATATTATCGAATACAGACAGATCGGAAAAAATATAATGACGACGGTGAGACGAAGTGGCGGTTTCTAATTGGTGTTTTTTTTTTCGAGATAAAAATACTCGGTAGATTCGCGAAATCAAGAAAGCACGTGTCAGTTTTGTAACGTCAAAATAATTATAACCTATAAGTAAAAATTGTAATGATAAAAAAGATTAAATTAAGAAATAATCTGTGTAATGTACTAAATAAAAGTGTACCCTACCTGTAGTGTTATTTCTGAAAATCTGTATGCATTTATTTATTGTTCCTGATCTGTGCGAAAATTAAAGCAATTGGTGTGAGAATTTAGTGATTAAAAAAAAAACGTGCAGTGAATAATAACAACATACCTACTACCGTGATCGATTCTGTAAGGCGAAAAATAGGAGCGACAGTTCGTCTCGTAGGTTAGTGCCCTTGATTTATTAAGTACATACACTAAATAGATCCTTAAACGATTATATTCAGGCACACAAAGGTTTAAAAAAGCGATTAATGAGACCGCAACTACAAAGGCTACTCCGCTGGTGATATTTTTATCTGGTTTTTCGATTCTTTTTTGTGCGTGTGTGCCGTATTCGGGTGCGTTAACCTACACTAACTGCTTTTTATCTAAAAGTCTGTTTGTGCGAGCGATTTAAACTGATGATGTAACAAGTAGGAGTGCAATAGACTCGGGGGTATGACATAACAAAGTAGGGAAAATATAATCAAGAACTGAAACACATTTGACCTTTTATATATGATTTTAACTTTTAAACGATCGAATGACAAATTATTTTAATAAAGAAAATGCTTGAAAATGTGTTTTTATTTTTCTTGTATATACTTTTTTGCTCATATAAATTTTAAAACTGTTTTAGAGGTGAGTTAATTTTACCAGAAATATTCTATATTGCCTGGTTGATGCACGATCACTCCGCGTTACACGACTTTATTAATTCTGGAGAATTGCTTCAAATATTCGTAGATCTGCCTTTTCAAATAAACATCTAATGAATTAAGAAAACATACAATATCTTCATATACGACGTTGTCCCCGCCTAAACAGATATTTACAAGTGCAACCGAAGTAATGTTTAGTCTAGTTCAAGTTGGAAAGGAAGTATTACTCTTATGGATATCGTATCCAATAGTGATGAGTTGCTATGAAGCAAACTGCTATTTTGTAGCAGCTATTCATTATCAAAAGAAGCTGCTACTTTTTGTAGCAGTTTCCTGATAGAGCAGATCAAATAAAATACTTCTAGTCACATTTTATTTGATCTAGACTAGACAAATTTACTAGCTGTTTAACTAAATGAATGCGATCTATTGGGTGTTTTAACACCATTTTCTAAACACAACGTCTTTTTAATATGCAACTCCTATTTCTTAGTGCTATAATATTCTCTCTTTAAGACGTTTTCTCAATTATAAATATGCAAAACCACTCATTCACAAGTTTTGGTTTCAACTAAACGTACCACTTTTAAAATGATTTTTTGAGAACTATTATAAAATTAAGCGAATGTTTATGCTATTTGATTCAAGTCTAAACTAATTGCGTAAATAGATGTTCCCAATACATCTTTAAGATGTTGAAATTTCTTATGCCCACTGGAATTAACGTTTAATAACACGAGGTTACACTTTACAAGTCAGTCACATTTGGTGGTTTGTTTGGATATGTTAATACGAAGAATCAAACACGAAAACAGATACACGTGCAATGCAGGTGGTGCGTATAATGCAATACTGTATTAGAATAGGTGGGGTTTCTATATTTCTATCCGAGGGAAACATTCTGATTGGTTGACGCTTCTCTAAATGTCTAGAAAAATAGTCAATCCTCATATCTGAACAAAGAATTCACACGAAATTCTAGTAATTTCTGTTCTATTAAATACGCGTAGTCAACTCGTCTGGCAAAGTTTGGAAAAATCAACACTAAAATATTTGACTAGCGCAAAATTAACGCCAACACCGTAATATTTTCAACAGTGTATATGGGACAAACTTTAAGCGCTGATTCCTGGGGCTATTTTGATCATAAAAGTTCATAAGAACATATGTTCAAAATCGCTTAGTTTTAAAGTTGTACAATGTTTAATAGTAAGTTAACATAATTAATGTTTTTTATTATAAATTAACAAAATAATTCGTAAAACAAAATTAACTTATACTAACTGTTGAAAATGACCGCCCCCAACTGCAATACAAGCTTCTATCCTCCGTCGTATTGACTGGCGAGTCCGTTCTAAAATACCAGGGGTATTTCGAATTGTTTGAAAAGCTGCGATAATACGATTTCTCAGTTCATCGACATTTTCAATGGGAGTCGTATAAACTGATGATCTAAGGTGACCCCAGAGAAAAAAGTCCAAAGAATTTAAGTCTGGAGACCGAGGAGGCCACGGTTGTGGACCTCCCCGTCCTATCCACCGATCTGGATACGTATTGTCCAAAAACTCGCGAGCAACTAAACTAAATTGCGCTGGAGCACCGTCATGCATAAAATACATTTGTAATCTTAATTGCAACGGAGCTTCTTCCAGCAGTAGTGGTAGCTCCTCTTCAAGAAAATTGCGGTATACCTCGCCATTTAAGCGCATCGGTAAAAAATGTGGACCTATCAAGTGATCTCCAACAATTCCGGCCCACACATTGACAGAGAATTGATGTTGATGACGGGCATTCACTAGTTCGTGCGGATTTTCTTCGGCCCATATGTGATTATTATGAAAATTAATATTCGCGTTTCTAGAGAAAGTAGCCTCGTCGGTGAAGAATATTTGAGCCAAATAGTCAGGATTTTGTGCGATTTTGTGTTGCATCCATTGACAAAAAGCCACTCTCTGCGGAAAATCTGCCGGCAAAAGTATCTGCACCCGTTGAATGTGATACGGATACAACAGTTGATCCTTCAATATTCTCCAAACTGTGGCCTGACTAATGTTTAAAGCAAACGCAATTTTTCTGGTGCTTGTAGTAGGATGTTCCTCAATTTCATTTAGTACCATTTCTTCAACTTGTGGAGTTCTCACTGTAGATGGGTGCCCGTTATCAGTCGTCCGTTTTTTAAAAAATTTTCCGTTTCACGAAGTCGTTGGTGAAGACGGGCAAATATTGTATGATGCGGGATGATACGGTTCGGGTATCGTTCTTCATAAAGACGTCTAGCAGCACGCGAATTTCCATTGGCAAGACCGTAAAACGAAATGCATATCACACATCTTGGCATTCGTGTAATTCATTTTAGAAAACAGAAACTGGCAATAAACTGAATGAATACTCTGACAACTATTGACAAATGTTGAAATGACAAATAAACAACACAATAGTTTTTAAAGAACCAACTGTGATATTTTATCGTGTTAGTCATAGTTCATAATTTATTATTAAACATTCAATAACTTTAAAACCAAACCGTTTTGGACATATACTCATATGAACTTTTATGATCAAAATAACCTCAGGAATTAGCTCTTAAAGTTTGTCACATATATTAAAAATCACCCTGTATATAGCAGTAAAGCAATGTGTAAAATGTAGTGATGTATCGAGTTCGGCATCATTCAGTGAGCCCCCTACATTATAACAAATCTTATTAAGATCTTTTTTTTTTGATTTGATGCAGTGTTTTAGTGATATTCCGTTGTCTCAAGATAAAAAACTCACCCTGTATCGGATGCTAAATACATGTTATATAATTATTAAACCTTTGATAACATATTTAATGAAGTTTTGCCAATTCTCTATAGAAACATTGTCGTATCCTTGCTGGATAAGCAGAGGCCTAATCTTAGCATCCACAGCGAAACCATTTTCCTTGCCAACATCCACAACCTTTTGGCGCTTTCAGATCCGTACTTAAATCATGCAGAAATGCTTGTCTAGAATTACTTACTGTGCTATCAGTCCACACTTTCATTACTAAGAGTACAGTATTTACTCATGATTTATCAGTGAAAACAATGTTTTTCTTTTCGCTGTCATATCTTCTAATAGTACATACCTAAATAATCCCAACACAATCTTATAATCCCATCACAATCCATCAACATTACTTTCTTTCCAATTTTCTCAAATATAAAGCCGACAAATGTCGATTAAGGACCTGTAGAGCGTACTTCTCGCAAGATTGGGTAAATCTTCTTGGCTGTTTGCTGCAGCTAATATAATAAGCATAGTGGGTGAATATTTTCCGGAAAAAAAAGCTGTGACTTTACGTCTGACGATGTTTGTAAATGTTTTACCAAATTCTTGTGAGTAGGCTTGAAATTATCTTGATCTTTAACTTTACCGCTAATGTTTCTTTCTTTGCGGACAGAATAAACCATTTTATATGTCAGACCTGAATGGTTTACTTGTTTCCTCCACTGCCTTGGAAACATGAGTTTTTTTGGCATAATATAAGAAGCAATTCAGAATCATTTGCTTTGGTTTTGATGAATCAATATCGCCTTTTCGCCTTTCCTTGTAAGATCCCATATACCAATACGTAAGTATATGTATATCAGGGAAAAAAATAAGTGGGGAGACATAAAAATATCAAAAGATCAACAAATGATAGCAACAGTCCGAACAGCGAATGATGCGACTGATATCATTACCAACAGCCACTAAATAATCTGGTAACAATTCCCAACATAGAAATGGATAGGCACATAATGAACAAAAAATGAAAAAAAGATGCATATGGTCCATAGGAATGATACTCCTTTTAAAACTTGAACTAAACTATATACACATTAGTTTTGGTTAAAATAAAATAAATTTAGAAGTAGGCTTGGTATAACCGAGTTGTTGTGTGTACAAATTTAAGTAAATTATTCTGTGGATATCAAGTTATTTTACAATAAATATTATATATTTTCTGGTTAATTATTTTTGTTTCCTTTGGGCACACAATATCACTCTCCACTATACTAGTTTATTAATTTGGTACAATTGCTTCAAATATCCGTGGATTCCATTTTTTGCTATTGCGAAGATGCAATATTTTCATATGTTGACGTATTCCTCACTTTCCTTAACAAATATTACAACTCAATCCCAGTGATAATGTAGGCATGTTGGTTTTGGTTAGAATAAAATAAAATTATATAAAAGTATGCTTGAGTACAGATTATAGTTTATACGATTTAACGATAAAGTTCGCCTCTCGACTATCATAAGTTATTTATATACAATAAAATATTCCATTCAATTTTAAACTTGATTGATATCTTTTGCCTTTTCGACACACGACATACTCCACTAGACAGTGTAGCAAATTTTCTGTTCGTCAAAACGTAAACAAACCGTTAGGTTATTTAACTGTCAAACACTTTTGAGAGGTGAATAAACAGACTCTTAAACAACATTTACCTTAATATTAGGATGATTCTTTTGAAAATCAGAATTAAAGTTATGTTAATCATGATAGCAGTGGAAAAGAATAACAAAAAAGCACAGTGAGTACAATAATTTAATCGGGACCATTATCGCTTAAAGTATTCACAGTAATGATTAGTATGCAAGTTTCTTCCTATCCAAACCAATCTCTCTGATTTACTATTTCTGAATTTCGTTTCCAATATGCTGTACACCAAGTACGTCAAATTTCCAGACTAATTCAATTCAATCCGCTTTATACTATTGTATGCATCCTCCGATTTGCCATATTTCATCCATCGTTTCGGAACAAACTTCCTTTTCTTTGAGAACAAATAATATCTACTACAACAATGTGTTTCAACCATAGAAAATGCCTTTTTCTTTAGCACTGTTCAAAATCTTAATGTGTTATGTTAGTCTGAAAAATGTATGTGAAAGAACCACTTCTGTAAACAATATTTGTATATACTCACTGTTTTCGTACATGCCATAAATTGTGTTTCCAATAGCACATTGACAATGAGTAGAATAACCAATTTTTACAACATTTATTCGTACGCATTTTCGTTTGGTTAGTGGATGTAATTCCTTGTTTACTCATGGATGAAATTTTGCTTATGTTTGCAACATGAATGTTTAGAGCACTCGTTACTCTCTAAAAACGAAATACTGTAAAGAATATGACATTAAAAATATATGGATTTTATACACACTTCTCGCACGAAAGTTAACGAGAGTAATGGCCCGTTGTTCCCGCGTTCTGCGTCGAAATACATGATTAACGAAACTCTTAACTCCTTCGATAGTTTACACAATGGTTTCGGTATGATTTAGTTGTAATAACTACTTATACTTAAATAAATATATACCAAGTATAAACACAAATTCCCACACTTTACTGCAAATGCAGAATATAACCCTTTGACAGTTGACAGCTATAACTAAATTGGTGGGAATACATTGGGAAGATGTGACAAGCATGCAATTTAAAATGCAGTAGGCACCAACATAGTATCTTTAATTGAACATGAATAAGTTATATGTTATAAGTAACAGCTTCTTGCGGGTTTCGCCGTGTGTCAAAACTTTCGCTCGACGTTTCGCTGTTCATACTGACAGCTTCTTCCGGATAACTGAACTGATTCTCCATGGTCCGACATTCTTCTTATATACGCCCTGGTGCATCCAACCGTTGTAGTTTCCGCTCCTATGACCGTGACGGTTCGTAGTAGGCTCTTCCACGTGTTTGCTAAGGTGGTACCCTTCTTCTCTGTTAACGGTTTATTCTTCTCTATTTCTATGGCTTCCCTGATGAGTCTTTCCCGTAGTTCTTGGTGGTAGTTATTACTTTTACATTCTTGAAATCCATTTTGTGTCCGGTGTCATGCATGTGTTCTGCAACCGTTGATTGCTCGGTCCTTCTTAATCTTGCGTCCCTCTGGTGTTCTTTTATTCTTATGTCGATGGCTCTTCCTGTTTGTCCGACGTAGCACTGTCCGCATTGGCATGTTATCTTCTAGATACCTTCTGTGCGCCCCTTGGGTATCTTATCCTTTGCGGTCGGTAGATAGTGCTGGATCGACGTTGCAGTCCCGAAGCGTACTTGTACGTTACGTTTCTTCAAAATTCGGCCTACTTTTTCGGTGACTCCTGCTATGTAAGGTAAACGCCATCCCTCTTCGTGGTTCCGTAGTTGTCTCCAGTGTCGTCTTCTTCTTAGTGGCTCTCCTTATGTCGATGTCAGTGTAACCATTCTTCTTTAGTGCTTTCTCCAAATGTATCTTTTCACTGTAAGATGTTCTTCGTCACTGATGATTTCGGCTCTGGATGGCAATATTGTATTAATGTCTTCTTCTGCATCGGATGATGGTGAATCTTGCATGCAGATATCTATCGTGTGCGTCTTCTTCTAAATACTGCGTGCTGTAGCATTCCCTCTTTTGTTTTCTTAACCATAACATCCAGGAAAGGAGATTTCCATTTTGTTCTTTCTCCATGTAAACTTGATGGCTGGGTGCTGTGAGTTTATGTGTTCCAAAACTGTTGTAGTTTTTCTTCTCCGTGTTGCCATATTACAAAAGTATCGTCGACATATCGCAGCCAACACTTGGGTTTCATTATCGCTGGAACTTAGGGCTTCTTCTTCAAATGCTTCCATAAACAAGTTGGTTATTACTGGTGATAAAGGCTTCCCATTGCTGTTCCGTTCTTCTGCTCGTAGTATTTTCCTTCATACAAAAAGTATGTCGTGGATAAGCACAGTTTCACTAATTCAATGATGTCTTCTTGTAGTCCAAGTTCTGGATGTAAGGCCAGTACGTCCTCCGTGGGTATGTTAGTGAATAGCGATATAATGTCGAAACTTACTAAAATGTCTGTAGGTTCAGTCTTTAGCGTAGACAGAATATCCACGAAATTCGAATTCTTCACATATGTTGCAGTTTGTCCGGTATATGGCTTTAGTAAGTTAGCTAAATATTTCGACAAATCGTAGGTCGGTGATCCAATGTTGCTTACAATCGGTCTTAATGGCACTCCATTTTAATATAAATAGATCCATTTTACAGCCATGTCAATTAACTTTTTGAAACTAGTTTGTAATTATTTGACTTGCCGAAAATAAATTACTAATATCACCGCGTTAACTTTATCGATAAATGGATTTCTATTCTCTCTAAATCTTCGAATTTTCTAAATATCTGTCATCTCACCATGTCTCGCACTGATAACGAGAAAATACAAAGCGAAGAAAACCATCGTATCGATTCCATACCCAGTACGAAGCGTATAAATGCACCGCATCGGAAAACCAGAGAACGACCTGACAGAGACGCTAGACGGAGCCCAGCATCCTGTTCGTCACCCCTTTCCTCGCCTCTCGTCTATAGGTTCCGGCGTTTCTTCGCGCACCATTACCGTCCTTATACACTGCGCTATAACTCACCCCCACAACGTTTAGCGCGCGCTATCGCGCTCTACCGCCACTAAACGGTCCAAAACACTTCCTCTTTATTTTATTACCAGCGGCTTCCGAACAGGCGGCGAATAATCAATAGGTCCGCCAGTCGTCGAGGAAGAAATGGTCTCCAGAATTGGCCTAGAGGAAAAGGTGCATGATGACGCTGCCGCCACGTGGGAGCTAAGGGTAATTGGAAATTTGCAAGCGAATTGCCACCGAGGCGGGCAGTGGAGTAATGAGAAATAGTTAGGTGGGAGTATTTCGCATTGTGTTTCTAGGTGTGATGTTGGAGAGATTGGAATCGGATGCTGGGATACGCTTAGATTAAATGTTCGCTTCAATTCGCTTATTGGTGATTATATTCAAAGTATTTGATAATGAATGCTTTTCATATTTCCACAACCAGAATGACGCCGTTATAATTTCGTCAAAGACCTGCGATGTAAACTTTGATTGTGTCGTAATTCTGAGATTATTTTTAGTGCTGAGTACTATGTCACTCATATTCTTCCTATAATTATTAGGAAAAATTGATCTAGTCCTCAAGGGGGAGTACTGTCACCACTGCTGTGGAGCTTGGTCGTTGATGATTTCGTCAGATCTTTAAACGACAAAGGAATATGGACGCAGGGGTACGCTGATGACATTGTCATCGTAGCTAAGGGGAAGTTCCCAGGCGTGGTGGCGCGCATCATGCGTAATGCACTGCGAATGGTGCCTTTCACAAGGACTCTCAGTTAATCCACAAAAAAAACAAAGTTGGTTGCCTTTACCAACATGAGAAAACTCAATGACCTAGGCGGCATTAGACTGTTTGGGCAGGAGTTACAATTAACCAAGGAAGTAAAGTATCTGGGTATTACCCTTGATGCGAAACTGAGCTGGAAAAATCACTTAGTTAAAACAACGACTAGAGCCACGCAACTATTCTGATGCTGCAGGAGAGTTGCTGGCAAAACCTGGGGATTAAAGCCGAAGGTGATCCATTGGCTATATACTGCCGTGATAAGACCAGCGATAACATACGGGACAGTAGTCTGGTGGAGGAGGACAGAAGTGTCCTCCGCTGTCCAGAGACAGGCATTGCTGGGTATCACTGGTGCAACTAACAGTACAGGGACCGCCTCTTTGGAGACATTGTGGGCCTCCCCCGCTGGAACTCTATGTGAGAGCGGAGGCAATGAATGCGATCCTTAGACTGAAAGCAACAACTTGTGGCATCCCAACTTCAGGGTGGGAGGACACACTTATACTACGGGCACGTTGCTGGACGGGCCATTGCTACAAATGCCCACGGACAGCATGGTATCCGAAATTATCTTCACTGAAAAGGTGAAAATATCCATACCGAACAGAGACCAGGCACGTAGTGCGATCACTGCTAACGAAAACTGGTACACGGATGGATCCAAATCCAGCTAGGGGACAGGAGCCGGTATTTGTGGGCCCAGTCCTAATCAAAGGATATTCATAAGCCTGGGGAAACATACAACGGTCTTCCAGGCAGAGGTATTCGCCCTTGCAGCCTGTACAGAAATGATTGCAAAAGGGAGCTACATGAGGAGGAAAATTAATATAATGACTGACAGCCAGGCTGTCATTAAGGCAAAACTAGTTAGGGACTGCAAACAATCCCTCAATGCGGTGTCTCTAATTTGGGTGCCGGGACATGAGGATATAAAGGGCAACGTAATAGCCGATGAACTAGCCAAGGAGGGCTCTAAGAGACACTTCATGGGTCCAGAGCCCGTATGTGGGATTACTAAGGATTCCGCAAGAAGGGAGATCTGGACCTGGTTAGATAAAGAAAGTACAAAGAAATGGAGGTTGACTGAAGTTCAACTCCATACCAAAACGCTGATAGGGGATGGGGATGGTAGTTTCTCTGATAACCTACTCAACCGCAGTAAGAAAGAAGTTAAAACCATTACTGGGTTGGTAACTGGACACTGTCCTCTGAAAAAGCATCTATACAACACAGGCCGTGTAAACGAACCGTGGTGTAGAAGATGCGAACTACAGGAGGAAACGAGTTACATGTAATCTGCACATGTGAGGAACAAGGTACTCAGGCAGAAATGTTTCGGGAGAGATCTATTGGAGCCCTCGAAGGTCCTCAAGTTTTCACTGGGCAAGATACTGGGCTTTATAGAGAACACCAAGCTGCTCGAGTGGAAATAAGAGAATCAATAGGGATGATACAATGAGCACCAAACTCAAGTGCCCGGACATCAAGTGCCCACCCTAACTTGAATGAATAATGAATAATGAAATAATGATCTAGTTAGCATTGTTCGTACGTTTCTA
The DNA here is from genome assembly GCA_004143645.1 of Protaetia brevitarsis. Classification (NCBI taxonomy): domain Eukaryota; kingdom Metazoa; phylum Arthropoda; class Insecta; order Coleoptera; family Scarabaeidae; genus Protaetia; species Protaetia brevitarsis. The sequence goes on along the minus strand of RXPK01002877.1, from coordinate 14,962 downwards.
GAATGGAAACAGCATTGAAAGAAAGCTCTTGATAATGCATTGCAGCATACCATACCAGTGCAAGTAATGTTGAGAAGCCACTTAATTGTGACAACCATCTGACATGGAGTTTCCGAAAATAGCACAGCCTTTCGTTTTTTTTTTTTGGTCAATCTCCGTCATCCAAAGTCCTGGTGCATTGTAGTCTCTACAGATCTCTGGTTGGTTGCTCATTATAGTCTACTGGCTTCATTTTGAGCTTATAAGAAATCTGTTTGCGTCCAAAGCATATCTAGCATTTACACATTTTATTTATTAAAAAACTAGAAGCCGGATATTAATCTAGAATGTGGTGCTTGAGGAAGGTGGTTTTTTTGAAGTCGGTCCATTCACTTGAGAATCATCTTTTATAATGTGCAATGCGCTTTAAGTAGTTTTCTTTTGTTCCTACTGTATAGTGAAAAATATCTTTAAGTTATGCTGCATTGAATTATATAAAACTTTTGTAGAAAAGACTTTTCCTGAAAGCAAAAATAGAACTGTAATCAAAGGTCCAGTCTTCGGGAGCACCCTGTATAATTACAAATATTTTTAGGTTATGCAGCATTAAATTCCATAAATTTTTTTTAGAAAAGCCTTTTTTTGCTAAAAGCAAAAATAGAGCTATAATGAAAGACCCAGTCTTCGGGAACACCTGTATATTCAAAAATATTTTTTAGTTATGCAGCATTGAATTCTATGAAACTTTTGTGGAAAAGATTTTTTTCCTAAAATCAAAAATGGAGCTATAATGAAAGACCCAGTCTTCTGGAACACCCTGTATATTCAAAAATATTTTTAGGTTATGCAGCATAAACCCCGTGCTCTACCTAAATGTACTACACGAAGCTACCTATTCTAAGTACTAAATGGATTCTATAACAATTGAAATGTTCCTACTTTAATTAAGTAATAATAACAAAAATATAATAATTCGATCAGCTATCAGTTGCTCCCGTGGAGCGAGGTAGTTATCTCCCAGCATTCACAGAGGAGCAAAGGAAACCACGAAAACCTTACTCTGGGTGTAAAACCTAGGAAGCAGCCCCAGGCTCTGTTACTGCTAAACAAAATTCAATTTGTAATATCTATTACACCATAAACGACTTTCTTTTTAAAGTAATTAAATGCCCACGCAACTTTTCACGTACAAATATTTTCGTTTGTTACTTGTTTTGTGATTTCTTTGACACACTTTATGCATTGTTTGCAAAATGGAATGAAATATTATTATTATTTAAATGCACAAATCTAATGCATCTTCAGGGTAACCAATATAACACTATAATTCTTGATTTAATATTTCCTTGCAAATGACATATACAATCTTGCAAAAAAAGTGCACTATATGTCGCTATTGCACTTGACTCATAATGAAATAAAGACGATCCATTTCAAGAGAGTAATCTTTTATTGTTAATTAATTGCAGAGGGTGACGATTCCCACGCAAAATGGGTTAACTGACGAGCCAGCCGCCAAGGAACAAGAGATACAATGGAAACCGTACGATCTATACGGCGAGACGGGTAAGACTTCAAGTTTAAGTAATTCGTTTTCGCGAAAGGGCCCAGTAATTACTCAATTTGCATGTATTAAGATTCGGAACGGCCTTCGATTCCCTCGTTTTATGAGAATCGTGATAACGCTAAACGGAAATTTAATTACTCTTTTTTTTATTATTATTTTATCGAAGATATTGAAAGACACAGATAGGATTTGAACAATTCTCTGTAAGGAAAAAAAGGGAATTTATAAATTTCAGAAGTTATTAACATTCGCCTTGTATTTAAGAAGAGTCTGTATGTCGTAGTACAGCTATTCGGTTGTTTAGACGAAGGAAACCTCATAATATCCTAATTAGATTTTAAAGAAAGCCGTGGATATAATATTTATTTTTATAGAAAGATCAATGTCTTGTATACTATATGCTTAGGTTTTGGTATGCGTATTATATAATTTTACTTGAAATCATCAAATGCAGTAGTATCACTCTAATAATCATCCCATGTACGTCAAAAAAAATATTTGATTAGCACATTTTGGCGCCCAATGTGGGCCAAACAGTAAAGAATCCATTGGAATAAAAAATGGCTTTGAATAAATGACGTTTGGAAATTTAGACATACATTTAGCAACGCTAGCTAGTTCACACGACTCAGGTGAAAAGCTGACAATGATCGAAGTTCTTCGTATGATATCGTGTAATATACGCGATGCTGGGAAATTATAAGAAATTCGATCATTGTTATTGCTTCACCTGTGACATATGCAACAGCCTTCGTAGACTTTGTTGCCGTTGGATTGCCATCGCTTCATTTATAGATTTTATTTAAAGATTTTTATTTCATTAATTTAAGAATTAGATCCTGCAACGCCATCTAGCAGTGAAGCTTCGAACTCCTTGCTCGTCACAACGCATCTTACCGTGATAGCAAAATTTAATGTCCCATTTTCGTTCTTTATTTCCAAATTAATTAGTAATTCATTGTCAGTTAAATTTGCTTTTCATTCTTCAATTATTAGTTCAAGTTTTATTCATCAAAACCTTTTCTTTTGTGTAAATTATTCCGCATTGTTAAGTTTGTCAATGACTTATTTGATTCACGTTATATTTTCCTATTTCCGCCCTCTCGCTAAGCAAGGGAGACGCACAGGCGATACACACCATCTTAGACGCGCTGTTCAAGTTGCTCCGTGCAAATTTCAATTAGTTACCACGTTGTGGGATTTTGTCGCGCGAGAAACTTCTAATATCGAGTGCATTTTTTTCCGTTTATCTGGGGTGCCAGGAGTTTTGTGTCCATTGCATCGATATTCCTGAAAAGGGTTTTATAACAGCAGCGTCAAGCCGGCATTCCTTTTGTTAATAGCGCCATCTTAGGTCACTGGTAAGCGGACTTCTTCTCTTGTTAATTTTATCAGTTTAGTAATCCGATCCTATCTTAGGACCTACTATTATCTACTACTACAACTACTACTATCTACTATCTACTACAACTACTACATTATTTTGGCTTGAGTTAAACCAAGAGGGTGAACGAAGTACTTAGTTTGGGAGACCAAATCCGGATCGTTGAATTCGAAAGGGGACCACGCCTTGACATCAGCGTAAAGCGATACTCCTAAAAATTAACCAGCTAAGTCGTATATTTTAGTTTTATTGTTTCCTTTTCTTGCACCGAATCAATATTTTATTATTTTTGAAATCCTATCACATGACACAAACCTTCCGGCCAACATTACTAACCTAGACATTAAGAATCAAATATATATTTCGGAATTATATCATAATTAATAGTTTAATTTATTATTTAAGTACAGAGGTTAAGACCGAACATCAATATATTATCATCGTAACCTATGTTAAGATTTAACTTTTATCGCAATTCATTGTATTTTTGTTATCTTGAATTTTATTTGTTTTGTCAAATATACAGTGTCATCCAAAAATTTGTGTGTCGAACCAAATTATTTCGATCCAAGAAGACCTTAAGCTTGAGAGCAAACGAACCCCGTAACAACTTTTATAAAAAATGCGTTGAGAACCTAAGTTAAAAAAAAATGACACATCACTGAAAGACGCAATATCAAGGAAAGGTTGAAAGTCACCTGACTCTACGTGACTCTCTTTCCCTTTCGACAACCTCTTTATATTCATGTTCTTTATGTCAACCTAGTAATTTTGCAGTTTCTGCCCTTGGTGACCTCAAGAAAAAGATCCAAAGATTTAAGTGGGAGACCGAAAGAGCCACGGTTTGGACCTCCCGTCCTATCCACCGATCTAGATACGTATTGTTCAAAACCTCGCGAGCAACTAAACTAAAATGCGCTGGAGCACCGTCATGCATAAAATACATTTGTAATCTTAATTGCAACGGCACTTCTTCCAGCAGTAGTGGTAGCTCCTCTTCAAGAAAATTGCGGTATACTTCGCCATTTCACCGCATCGGTAAAAATTGTGACCTATCAAGTATCTCCAACAATCCGGCCCACACATTGACAGAGTTATTGATGTTGATGACGGGCATTCACTAGTTCGTGCGGATTTTCTTCGGCCCATATGTGATTATTATGAAAATTAATAATCGCGTTTCTAGAGAAAGTAGCCTCGCCGGTGAAGAATATTTGAGCCAAATAGTCAGGATTTTGTGCGATTTTGTATTGCATCCATTGACGAAAATCCACTCTTTGCGGAAAATCTGCCGATAAAAGTGCCTGCACCCGTTAAATGTGATATGGATACAACAGTTGATCTTTTAATACTCTCCAAACTGTGGCCTGACTGATGTTTAAAGCAAACGCAATTTTTCTGGTGCTTGTAGTAGGATGTTCCTCAATTTCATTTAGTACCATTTCTTCAACTTGTGGAGTTCTCACTTTGTAGATGGGTGCCCGTTATCAGTCGTCCGTTTTTTTTAATTTCCCGTTTCACTAAGACGTTGGTGAAGACGGCAAATATTGAATGATGCGGGATGATACGGTTTCGGTATCGTTCTTCATAAAGAACGTCTAGACACACGCGAATTCTCATTGGCAAGACCGTAAACGAAATGCATATCACACATCTCAGCATTCGTGTACCTAATTCATTTTAGAAATCAGAAACTGGCAATAAACTGAATGAATACTCTTACACATATTGACAAATATTGAAATGATAAATAAACAATTCCCTCTCAACACAACAGTTTTTGAAGAACCAACTGTGATATAATCGTGTATATCTGTTTCTATAGTTCATAATTTAGTATTAAACATTCAATTAACTTTAAAACCAAACCGTTTTGGACATATACTTCATATGAACTTTTATGATCAAAATAACCTCAGAAATCAGCTCTAAAGTTGTGCGCATATATTGAGAATCACCTGTATAAAGCTATTGAATACGTATATATGTAGTATAGTGTTATCTCCACTCGTTTACAGAATCAAAATAAAGAGTCGTCCGCAAATATCAACATAACTATTGAGTGAAAAGCAGGTAGATAACAAAAGACACTTTGGGGCGGTGTGCAAAGTTGTAGAAACAGTTTATCTGTTTAATATACCGGGTGTCCAGCTTAAGATGCAACGGTCCATAGCCGATTTATTATTGTTTTTTTGGAAAAATGTTTCAAATAAATGTTGCCTAGAATCATATTCTACACATTTTAAAATTAGTTTCAGTAATGGCGGACTTCCGGTTGTACCGGAAGTAGATACTAACTTTATTATTTTAAATAGAACACCCTGTATATTATTGTAGTTTTGGATTCCTTGTTAAATTTAAATAACAATACGTTAGGCATACATTGGGGCTAAGTTGTACCGTTTCCGAATTACATGACGTTTTTCGAAAAAAATGACATTTGCGATGTCTGCGGTGTTTGAAATCCTTTTCGGAAATACGAAAGTTAGAAAGATGCGTTTTCAGTTTTCGCTTAATCATGAAACAGCACACGTTCTTTTATTTTAAAATTGTTTGCATTTAATTACAAAATTATTAAATAGGGCTCTGTAATTTCAAACTCTAAAGTCATGGATAACTTGATTTTTTAAATTGAAATAGTTATAGCAATTTTACATAAATGGATGTAAAATTATATTTTCTTTCGATTTTATGCGAATGTCATTGTGTCTATCTCCAAAGGTTTTGGACGTATTCGCGACTTTTCAGTTTTTCATGATAGATACGTATTGCGAAGTGCCGGCCATCTTCCCCTAGCATTGCACCAGGCTTGCAACTGGCAGCAGTAATACTGGCATGTTTAGAAAGTGGCCAACAGAATACAATAAGACCACTGGAAACAAACAAAACTTGAAATTACAAAAAAAAAGAAAACACAACATTGCCAACTTTTTCGAGAAAGTGATGTTTTCAGACGAAGCTACCTTCCACAAAAATGGATTTGTGAATCGTCACAATTGTCGTTATTATGATACGCAAAATCCCCATCAATTTTTTGCATCACATAGTTAGTATAGAAGGTCAGTGAACTTGTGGGCAGGTATCATTGGACAACATATCATAGGCCTGTTCTTTCATAACCAACGCCTGATGGGTTGGGTTTATATCGAATTTCTTCAGAATAATTTGGGCGTTCTGTCAGAAAATATTCCGTTAGCTATTTGTCAGCTGATGTGGTTCCAACACGATGGTGCTCCATCTCCCAATACTGTCGAATTTCGTCAGTTTTTGGATGTGTCTTTTTCAAACCGCTGGATTGGGCGTGGAGGAGAGATGACAGATGGCCTTCGAGATCGCCAGATCTTACAAGCTGCGATTCCTTTTTATGGGGTCTCATTAAAAATGAAGTTTATGAGGCGCCACCAACAACACCTGATGATATGCGCCATCGTATTTTAAAAGTGTTTCAAGAAGGCGCACCAGAAATGCTCATTCGAAAGTGTTTGCAAAAGCGATGTAGCGCCTAAAACGGATTGCATTTTGAATATTTGTACTAATTCTCTCTATAATGACGGCACAAACATTTATAGTGTAACCTGTTGCGAGTGAGACACTCGATGTGCATGTACGCCATTCATTGGACAGAGTAATGTAGTTCGAAAAATGTTCTGATTTGTGGATATACCACTAATGGTGTGTTTTCTTTTATCTTTGCTATGTTCATTTCCCACGCGCTTCAGTAAATTCTACATTTTTTTAATTTCAAGTTTTTATTATTATTATTACTGCAGCCAGTCTCAAGCCTGGTGAAATGCGAGGGGAAGGTGGCCGGCGCTTCGCAATACGTATCTCTCATGAAAAACTGAAAAATCACGAATATCTCCAAAACCTTTGGAGATAGACACAATGACACTCGTATAAAATCGAAAGAAAATTAAATTCTATACCAGTCAATTTAAAAAAAAAATCAAATTATCCATGATTTTAGAGTTTGAAAATTACACAGCCCAATTTAATAATTTTGTAATTTAAATGCAACAATTTTAAGATAAAACACGTGTGCTGTTTCCTGATTAAGCGAAAACTGAAAACTGCATCTTTCTAACTTTCTTATTTCCGGAGATATTTCCAAACACCGCAGACATTGCAAATGTCATTTTTTTCGAAAAACGTCATGTAATTCGGAAACGGTACAACTTAGCCCCAATGTATGCCTAACGTATTGTTATTTAAATTTAACAAGGAATCCAAAACTACAATAATATACAGGGTGTTCCATTTAAAATAATAAAGGGCTAATTTTAAAATGTGTAGAATATGATTCAAGGTAACATTTATTTGAAACACTTTTCCAAAAAAACAATAATAAATCGGCTATGGACCGTTGCATCTTAGGCTGGACACCCGGTATACCACTATTTAAGGAAAACTGCTACAAAAAGTAGCAGAAGCCGGTTGTAGCTGCTAACTTAAAATAAAACACGTGTGCTGTTTCCTGATTAAGCGAAAACTGAAAACTGCATTTTTCTAACTTTCTTATTTCCGGAGATATTTCCAAACACCGCAGACATTGCAAATGTCATTTTTTTCGAAAAACGTCATGTAATTCGGAAACGGTACAACTTAGCCCCAATGTATGCCTAACGTATTGTTATTTAAATTTAACAAGGAATCCAAAACTACAATAATATACAGGGTGTTCCATTTAAAATAATAAAGGGCTAATTTTAAAATGTGTAGAATATGATTCAAGGTAACATTTATTTGAAACACTTTTCCAAAAAAACAATAATAAATCGGCTATGGACCGTTGCATCTTAGGCTGGACACCCGGTATACCACTATTTAAGGAAAACTGCTACAAAAAGTAGCAGAAGCCGGTTGTAGCTGCTAACTTAAAATAAAACACGTGTGCTGTTTCCTGATTAAGCGAAAACTGAAAACTGCATTTTTCTAACTTTCTTATTTCCGGAGATATTTCCAAACACCGCAGACATTGCAAATGTCATTTTTTTCGAAAAACGTCATGTAATCGGAAACGGTACAACTTAGCCCCAATGTATGCCTAACGTATTGTTATTTAAATTTAACAAGGAATCCAAAACTACAATAATATACAGGGTGTTCCATTTAAAATAATAAAGGGCTAATTTTAAAATGTGTAGAATATGATTCAAGGTAACATTTATTTGAAACACTTTTCCAAAAAAACAATAATAAATCGGCTATGGACCGTTGCATCTTAGGCTGGACACCCGGTATACCACTATTTAAGGAAAACTGCTACAAAAAGTAGCAGAAGCCGGTTGTAGCTGCTAACTTAAAATAAAACACGTGTGCTGTTTCCTGATTAAGCGAAAACTGAAAACTGCATTTTTCTAACTTTCTTATTTCCGGAGATATTTCCAAACACCGCAGACATTGCAAATGTCATTTTTTTCGAAAAACGTCATGTAATTCGGAAACGGTACAACTTAGCCCCAATGTATGCCTAACGTATTGTTATTTAAATTTAACAAGGAATCCAAAACTACAATAATATACAGGGTGTTCCATTTAAAATAATAAAGGCTAATTTTAAATGTGTAGAATATGATTCAAGGTAACATTTATTGAAACACTTTTCCAAAAAAACAATAATAAATCGGCTATGGACCGTTGCATCTTAGGCTGGACACCCGGTATACCACTATTTAAGGAAAACTGCTACAAAAAGTAGCAGAAGCCGGTTGTAGCTGCTAACTTAAAATAAAACACGTGTGCTGTTTCCTGATTAAGCGAAAACTGAAAACTGCATTTTTCTAACTTCTTATTTCCGGAGATATTTCCAAACACCGCAGACATTGCAAATGTCATTTTTTCGAAAACGTCATGTAATTCGGAAACGGTACAACTTAGCCCCAATGTATGCCTAACGTATTGTTATTTAAATTTAACAAGGAATCCAAAACTACAATAATATACAGGGTGTTCCATTTAAAATAATAAAGGGCTAATTTTAAAATGTGTAGAATATGATTCAAGGTAACATTTATTTGAAACACTTTTCCAAAAAAACAATAATAAATCGGCTATGGACCGTTGCATCTTAGGCTGGACACCCGGTATACCACTATTTAAGGAAAACTGCTACAAAAAAGTAGCAGAAGCAGGTTGTAGCTGCTAACGTAAAGAAGGAGTTTTGTACATTACTAGTATTTAATCTTCGATCGATATCTAGAGAAGCAACAAGCTAGGTATCTAATAGCGAGAAAAAAAAAACATCATCAAATCTGTGCTGATTACATTCCCGATAATGAGCAGTGTACACAAACACGGCGCTAGCTCGTACATACATACATAAATACATATATGCATGCATACGTATCATCATCAACAAGACGTGCGACGTCAACGTTCCGACGCAAGCAAAACTGGGTGAACCAGTCGCCTATAGTCGTGTCGTGAGGCAGCCCCAGCGACTTGCCATACACCATAATATACTTCTCCTCCGGATCGCCGACGATCAAGGGCGACACGGCACGTTTTGCAGCCGCCACTCGCTCGTGCCGAGCGCAGGCGCGTCCTGGTGGGGACACACGGACACCTGTTTCGTCTTCGACGTTGCTGCTGCTGCTGGTTGCTGCTGTCATGACCGCCGCTGATATGCGTCCCCGTGCGACGACGCGGTATTAACACACACCGTTTTGCTTATAATATAGTAGCGGCCAAGTCCGACCAGTGACAAGCATTAGCGCGCGCGCTCTCATTCTATCATCCGCACTGTGGCTGTTTTTTCTGTTTTGTTTATATCGTCCTCTCTTTTAAATGTGCCGTTGTGCGTCTGTTGATGTGTGTGCGCGTGCAGGACGCGAAAAAACACGCATAAACCGCGTGCTGCCGTAAGAAGATTCCGCTCTCCCCCTTTCGTAATGTAATAATAATAATAATAATAATAAAAATAATAAGTAAGTGTATATCATCTCACTGTGACCGCACGGAAAATATGCGTTTAGAAAGTGCCGAAACAACGAAATCGCAACCTAGAGCAACCTCGATAGTGTTGTCAGTGCTGTCGTCGTCACTAATAGTGGACCATCGCAGCAAATATGATCGGAGGATATTGTGATAAGAATCCCATGCTGAAAGGAACGTTGAGTAGGTAAGAGGATCCCGTGCCGTGCGCCTTTTGCCAACACTTGTCTTGTCTTGTGTTGTGTTATATTGCAAACACTTTCACCACACGCCGACTATACGATTTCTAATCTATCTCTGCCGGGCCGGCTGTGTGCCCCCCCTCTTGCCCCTTCGGTTGCCCCCCCGGGGCACCCCCGCCCCCTTCCCCCGCGTTCGGTAGCAACAACAACAAGACGGAGCGGATAGCTTTAGTATTATAGTGTATATGGGATTCCGTTCTCTTTTCGGTTTCTCACGTATTTAATCCGGTATTACGCGCGCGGTTGTCCGTTGCGAAATACATTGACGTTCAAAAGATATAAAATGTTAGAAGGCAATGTTATAAATTTTAATTTCTAAATGTTATCAATTGTCAAAACATAGTGGCACCCATTAAAGTAACAATTAGTAATAAACTATACTAGTTTATTTGTCAAATCCATCCAGTTAAATAAGAGGATATTGACGAAATAGAATCAGATTCAGGGTTCAGGAAAAAAATTTAAAAAAACTGTCAAAATAAGCCCATCTGTCAAAGTGTTAAATTCCTAGCATACATCATCCACCACCTGTAGAATTAAATAAAGGAATATTTAGCTAATACAGTAGACGCGCGATAGTGTGAACATTGGGTAACGGAAATTCGGGATAACGTGAACAATGATTTTCATAACACTGATGGCCGTATAACGTAAACAAACCGACATTCCATAACGGAAACACATATTTACATTACATTTTGCTAAAGGCTTGACTCTTTAGTAATTGGCAAAGCAAAAATCCAAGAGCATTTAGAAATTTTTCACTTCCTGTGGACTACAACAGTGCTAAATCGACTTGATGACAGAGTCAATTTTTAAGACTTGGTTCCACCATTCTTTTGTTCCTCAGATAAGTTTCGCATGCAAACTTAATTTATTAAACAGTGAGTTCTACTGGTAGTTTACTCGTTTTCTAAAATCAAAAGGTCTTCCAATAGAAGCATTACTTCTCTTGGATAATGCTCCGTCGCATCCCCCAGAGAATGAATTATCCAACCAATGGATCAGAACGTGATCAGGCTCACCAAATTATACTACAGAAGTAGCCTTCTTCGAAACATTATTGAAATGGTTCTGATATAGGAACATTAAAGGATCTCACACTAAAAGATGCGGTTACTAGATTAGATCCTGCAATAATTGCCAAATGTTGGAACAAACTTTTAGATTTCAGTGATCAAGACGAATAGGATGATTTGCCACTTGCCGAATTACTGCGAAAATGGAGAGAAAGCCAAGCAAGAGCAATAACTGAATCACATGATATGTTAAACATGTTTATTACGCAAGCATGTAATTCGTGAATATCATAACTTTCAGTATCTACATGTAAAGTTATTCCTATGTTGAATTTACCGACACAGATATAATTAATTGGAATGAAGTGGATATACAAGTGGAAGGTACTAATGAAGATAAAAATGAAAATTTAACTGAGGAAATTGAAGAAAATTCAAAAAAGACGGTTACTCTAGACAGTGCAATAAATGCTTTGAACATCTCAATTCAATGGGCATAAGAAAGTGGAATTGATTGTAACCACATTCAATCATTAAAAGACCTGAGAGAAATTGCTGTATCGCAAAAAGCTAAACAACATAGAAAGCAAACCAAAATATAGGGTTTTTTTAAAAAACATATTTTTTTTTATTATTAAATGTTAATATATTGAATAAATGGTCATACGTCATAATAAAAAAGTATTTATGTATATGTAACATATAATTATTTGTACAGTCTCATCATATCTTTTAAGCATCAAATTACCCTCTCGTTAACGTTAACCTAACCTAACAATTCGTTAAGGTGAACACTGTGTGTTTTATTTTGTTCACGGTACCGAGCGTCTACTGTAGTTTTAAATGACGTTGGTACAATAACCAAAAAGAAACACTTTTATTAAAATAAGATCATTTGTCAAAGTGCCAATTTCCTAAAACACATTAACCACCACCTATGCAGTTAAATAATACGATCTTAAGATAACATAATTAATTTAAATAATGATGGTAGAACAGCCCCCAAAAAAAGGCAACAGATTTATTAAAATAGGAGCATCTTTCATTCTTCCTAATTTTGGCTTTGTCAACTGTAAACACAGCATTCTACACCTATCAGCTGATGCACCATTAGTGCGATAAAGCGCATGACATTTTTTCTCATCTCACACTTACTTCTAATGATGTCCAGTTCAAAAGCAGGAGATTATCACTATTTTGATAGTTAAGCAACCATCAAGCATGACAGTCATTAGAGCCAGATGAAAAGAATGTACAACATATCTCATTGGTAGACTCCAAAAAGATTTTATTGCCACCATTTCACATAAAAAAAGGTTTAATGAAAAACTTTCCTAAAGCACTGAATAGAGATGGAGCAACTTTTTGAGTGGCTGCATCAAAAATTCCGAAGGCTAAGTAAAGTAAAAATGAAAGAACGTACTTATTTTTATTGAGCCACAGATTCGAAATATTCTGAAAAAGGATTTTGACAGCACTCTAACAGATATTGAAAAAAATACTTGGAATTTTTGGGGAATAAAAAAGTTGACAATTACATTACCTACTCTTATGGAAAATATGCTGTCATCGCATCAAAAAATGAGTTGCAGTATGTCTTTAAAGATCCAGCAGGATATATCTATCAAGAATGGAGAAAAGATACTAGGGAAGCTGGAATACTTCCATGCTTGCCAACTACTGGGTGGACGCTTGTCAGAGATGCTGTAGATACCCTTCACAAAAAAAAAACAGCAAAAGAGACGGCGCATTTAGTCGAATGTAGTGTGGCACCTTTAGTGACATTTTTGCCTGCCTAGGCCGCTTTGATGTAATGCAAAATGAGCCGAGCATATAACTCACTACTATCTTAAATTCTTACTTAGTCTTTGTTAGTGATAAATGTGCAGTTATACAGGGTATTCCACGTAACTGGTTCATTAAAAGTTTATGATGTTCTATTATTTACTTATATTTGAGATTTTGGCACCAGTATCTGTTCGATTGAACTATAAATGTAAATACCTTAACCAAAATATCACTTCCGGTTGACCGGAAATGGATGTCAACTTTCTTATTTTAAATAGAATGATATAATTTTTTATTCATTTTTGGATTCTACAACTATAAATACGTCAGTTTTCATTAGCTATTCCTATAGCTACATGTTGCCGTTTTTGAGTTATTTAAGTTTTTCTTTTTTTTTTTAGTCATAATCATTGCCTCATTGAGAAAGTAATATCTCGGTTAATACTGCAAGTAGAGACTCCAAATTTGTTATGTTATGAATGTAGATATAACTCTAAGAAACGGTAAGCACACTTTACATTCTAACATACAGGGTGTTCAAAACTGAGGAACGAAGTGACATATTTTCAAATGCAGAAAACTCATTTTTTTTTAATAGAACATCCTGTATTTTAATTCGAAATTAGGAAGTAAATATCATCCCCTATCACTTTATATGAGTATTCCCTATACCTATCTTTAATAGATTTTGAGATAAGAACGACTTTTTGTTAAACAGACTAAGTATTCTTTTTCTTTTTAAATAGAACACCCTAATTTCTGACTTTAATACACTTTACCTCTCAGGTGCTGAAATAAAGATTGAAAATCTAAAGGCAATTGTTAAAACAAAAGCGCCTATTAAAGTGACACAAACTACAGCCACACAGCATCAGAAACATGTCAAGATGTTCTTTTATCTATCATTAGTTCAGTCAAATAATGAAATATTGACGAAATAGCACTGTAGTTTTAAATTACGATTGTATTGGAACTAGCAGCCCTTGTCAAATTGATAATACTATCTATCACCTATTCAGTTAAGTATAAGGGGTTAATGAGCTGATAGTAATAGGAATGAGCATTTCAATAAAAACGGACAAACAACATCAGCACCGTTGATCTCAGGAGGCAAAAATTCATGACCTGCAATCTCCTCATTCACTGCTATTGGCTAAAATGACCACAGAAAAGATAGTAGTAGTAGTAGTAATTTATTGATTTATAAAATCAAAAATGATTATAAAATCAGTCATAGAAAGAAATAATAAATAAATAAGAAACTAAACTAATAGAACAAAACTAAGCAAAGATTCCCATTCCCAATTTGCTAGCATTCCCAATTAGCTAGCTGTCAAGTTGATACGTTTACTTATTACAGCTATTAGAATGGACCCAGAATGAGAAGTACACATGTATTCGTTTACGCTAGAAATTATAATAAATACTTCTATCAAAGTGACAAGATCTGCATCATCGGTTTTTCATTTCCTGTTTTTTTTTTTTTAGAAAATAGAATGGAAATATCAGTTCTCAAAATGGTCCTCGAGTTCTAAGCAGTCATATCAAAGAAATGGAACACATGATAATGATAATTTTGGCACATCTGATGTTCCTACACTCTCGAACTCAAAACGTATATATTCCTAAAGCTAGTATAATAGACGTGTCCTACGATTCCAGCGCTCAAAACAGATATGACGACGTATGTATGTACTTCTTATTTCGGGGTTCACTCTACTCGATCCAGTGTGCGTTTATAGATTATAAAAACTGACAAATGACTGTCACGAATTATTTTGACAAGAGTCGATTTTAGTTTCTTATTGGCTAAAACGAATTGCGCGTATGTAGTTAAAATTTACCAGCTGTTCGTTCTTGTGTACACCAGCGACACTTTCTAATTGTACGAGCAGTTCAACTGTAAAATGAAAATACCTTTTAAAACCATTTAATAAACTACAGTTATTCGAAATACTTCAAACAGCAAATAAATTTATTCCTACACAAAGATAACAAATACATAATAGATGCATTCAACTTCGCACATTAATAAATCTAGCCTAAGCTT
>RXPK01002876.1:0-29076 GCA_004143645.1 Protaetia brevitarsis | reverse complement strand
TATTATAGCACTTAGAAATAGGAGATCCATTTAAAAAGACGTCTGTGTTTTAGGAAAATGGTGTTAAACTCCCAATACCGGATCGCATTCATTTAGTTAAACAGCTAGTGAAATTTGTCTAGTCTAGATCAAAATAAAATGTGATAGAAGTATTTTTGATAATTCCACGTGTCATTGGACAAAAAACCCTTTAGCAATAGACAATAACTTGACTAGTCTTTGCTGCGTCAAATTTAACTTCTATAGTCTCGGCAAAAATAACACGAAAAACAGTGTGGACCTCTCCTGACTATAAATGGTCAAAAAAGTGTTAAAATTTTTCAACCAGTGATTGTAGGATATAATCGACAAAATGGGCACGATTGATTTCAGTTACCAATATAGTCAATTAAGTTTACCTAGACAAAGCCATGATTTTATTTATTTCAAAATATCATGGTGGTACTGACAAAATACATTCGTCATAGTGCACTGTATTTGATTTCAATGACACTCAAAAAAATCGTCCAGATTCAAATCTCCGAACAGTCTGTTCAGTTGGATTGATCTAGCGTTATTTGATCCATGATGTCGCCTCGAAATTGGTTTGAGGAATAGTGATATACAGGAAATCTCATGAATGAACCAATTATCGTCTCCGTTGAACCAACAAATCTTTATTTTTGGCCGTAGCGAATGTAGTAAGCAAATATGTTTTCAAGAAGACATTTTATGTCTCGTCAACAAAAAAATCATTCGGACCAAGCATACAGCGTGGTTACAATAACAGAAGTCAGTCAATTAAACCGCACCGTTGTCTCTTCGCTAAAAATGAATGATGTCGCGACCTACAACTTAACTAGTACCTATCTCCTATTCAAACGTATATAATACATCCTAGGGGAATCCCCAGGAAATCGACGTGTCTTGAATTATTACGGTGCTAGTGCAGCGGCTGCTTCAGTAGCTCCCGAAGGGGACCAATTTAGCGACTCGCGTTGTACCTGTTTGCTTCCGGAGGTTCGTCGATTTGTGTCTTCCGTATAATGGATGTCGTCGAAACTGATATCGATGTGTGCGAATCGCGTAGTGGTATTAAGTATTGGGGTGCATTTACCTGTAACAAAAGAGAAGACAAATGTTAAAATGATGTGTAGATTAACGTTTAAATTGACTTTGTTTGCTTTTTACAGTTTTATTATTATACGTTATGTGAAGAATCTTTTCTAGGAAAGCAACCATTTAGTTTATTGTTTTTTCTGAGAATCAAAAAAGTTTTCTCTTAATATTCTCATTTTTTTTTTGTGGTTTTCTAATAGATTATAATTTTTAGGTAAGTTTTCTTGTACTCTGAAGTTCTAGAATATTATCAGATGTGATTACTAACTTCTACCAATAAAAAACACGCATATCTTTAATATGATATATATGACTCGAGACCGGATTATATGCAAAGTGCATATATTTTTATTTTGCAATATCTTAATATCGTCTATATGTACGTTTACCCAATTGAAGTTAATTAGCGCTAATTATGTATTGCATATATTGGCATATTTAGGCATTTATATGCATATTTTTACAAAAGTTGCATATATTGCATATTTAAGCTTTTCTTATCCTTTCTATTAGTAAAAATTCCTAGTAATCCTAATGTAGATCAACAACCGACAATTCTCAGAACGATAAATCTTTACATTGTTTCTGTAATACTTTTCCCAAGAACTGTACGTGTTTAATTTCGCCTAGCAGAAGGGATGTGGTAAATACGTTTTATTATTATTAATTCGCAAATAAACTATTCATTCATTGAATATCTTTGAGCGAAACAGCATGTAATTGTATTACGTTTTTAAATACTGCACCTACATACAATGAGTATAGCGAATAAAAAATCTTTATGGATTAAGTCATATCCTGGTAAAGAATGGCGACAAAATATTTTGTCGAGCCTGCAGTAAGCTGGTAAGTTTAATTTTACTACGAGCTGTACAATTGTTTTTAAATTCTTTAACTTTTGATATAAAATGACAATGTTGTTGTAGGTGTCTTCTGATGAGAGAAATACCTGATTATCGACACGCTAAAACTCCATCACCTATTGGAAAATGTGAAAAACTAAAGCGATCCGCACGTGTGCAGCAATTATACGTCAATGTGTAGCATCAACTTCACGAAACTCAGGAAAAAGGAAATATAATACAGATCTGTGTTAACGCATTAATTTCGTCTAACATACCATTAGCAAGATTAACAATGTTAATTGAAATCATTTCTGCAAAAATATTGCAAACATAATTACCTGACGAAAGTACCTTACGAAAAAATTATGCCACATCTTTTTACCAGCAAACAATAGCAGAAATTCAACAATTGTAGGATAATTTTATTATATCATGGTAGATAAAGTACGGATGAGTGTGGCCGTATATTCCCATTTGTTAATAGGAATTCTTCATGAAGATATTGTAGGTAAATCATATTTAACTTTATTGTAAAGAACTTCAAAAAACAAATAATGTGACAATTGCCCAATTCGTTCAAGAAGTTTATCAAATTTCTTTTTACTGGAAGTATACCGTTGTAAAATATTTACTAATTGTTGTCCTATGCTGCACTATACATGATAAAAGCCGCGCTAAATTTAATTATTGTTTTTCATAGTTAACATTATTCATACCACTGTTTAGCTCATGGTTCAATCGTGTAGCCCAAATATTATAGAATCAATTCCCTTTGATTAATGATTTAATTAGCAATTGTAAATAGTATTTTAAAAGCACCTTTGCGAACACAATTTTATAAGGAGCGACTTCCCGGTGTTAAGTTGCCTCCTGAACCGATTATTACGAGATGGATATATGGTTAGAGGCTGCAATTTTTTTTGCCGATAATTTTGAAGGAATAAAAAATGTATTCTTGAAATCACTGCTGACTTGCATTGCTCTAGAAAACTGTAAAAAGATAACATCAACAGAATTGCTACAAAAACTTTGTATATTAACGTCAAATTAAGCTTGTTTCAATTTCCATTCGTACAATAGAAACGCAAGCGATGTCGCTCTCGGAATCAGTCGAAATAGTAGACGAATTTGATATGCTATGTAAGAAGGTTAAGGGTTACAATAGGTAATCTATATACGATAAATATAAAAAAGTGATAAATAAAAATGCGGGGTATTTGAACTTGAAGAAAGTTAAGAAAAATTTTGGATAGTGAAACAGTAAACGATTTCGGACTTTAATTTTAGTTTAGAATGTATTGCAAAATTAAAAAATGCACCAATTACATTTGTGGATGTTGAAACAAGCTTTCTATTTCGAAACATATGTATTCTGATAGAAGACAAAACTTGATTTTACACAATTTTGAAAAACATTTAATTATAAATGTTTTTAGGAAAAATTTTTTGTACAATAAACGTAATGTTTAAATTCCGCTCTTATTTATTTTATGTAAAAATTTGTATATGGCGCAATTTTTTTACATATGTGCCTAGGTTTATGCATATATTCTCAAAATCGAATGCATATTTGTAATATCGCATATATTCCAGTTTTTTTTTTGCATATAAATCCGGTCTCTATATATGACAGATGACAGATCTTGACGTTGCAAATTTAATTTAGTGTTTGGCCTATCATCTACTGTTTAATATTGTATAACATAAATCGCTTTTACGTATTTCTGTCGTAAGAACAAAAAAATCCTGAATAAAATCTAACAATACATCGCTTGCGTATATAATAAATTTCGTGTGAATTCCCCTGTTAAGTACAAATTCATGACAAAACAAAAAAATAACAATGCGTAATCTAACATGTACTAAGTACATACTTACATAGAATAATACCTCATAATAATCAACTTCGTTATATGCATTCTAAAATACCCTATTGGCTCATTTTAATTGCAACGGAATACTTATAAAATATTCCGACATGTCTTGAGTATAATTCGCTCAAACAGTTACTTTCTCATATTGCCATGGGAACTAAAAGTTCCTTGCCCGCGCAAGGGCACAACAGAGAAGTACTTAGGCAAAACACATCCCCACAAAAGTTGACATAAACTCTATTCAGAAGCTGACGGCAACGTGACTCTACGAGGCGTATGTAATATTGGGAGCAACAATTTGTAATTTCTATACTTTAGCAATCGTTAGCATAAATCCTTCGTTTCAAAAACAGTTAAATATAGACGTGTGGCGTTTTTCTTATGCATAGAAGATTCGTGATGTGAATGGTCATCCATATTGCAATCATTTCCAGTCTGAAAGGGGTTATAAATGCATTATAATGTGCATAAATAACTGAACTCCATCATTCCGGTCGCTATAAACATTATATACTGACATACATTATTCAACGATTTTTTTATGCGTCTGTTTTCCTGGTCGATATTCCTCCTCGTTTTGTCTAGCAGCCAGTTCGCGAGAAATATGACGTTGTTTCGTTTTATTCATGAGCGTATTTTTAACTTAGATTACCTTCCATTAAGATATTGTTTGCCCCATCATTTGCTGCTCTTATACAGGGCATTTCAATTGAAACGAGGCACCTCAAATAGCTTTTTAGCTGCTGTGATTTATATAAAATTTCGAAACCTGTTAATTGTTATTGTAGCTAAAGGGAAGTTCGCAGGCGTGGTGGCGGGCATCGTGCGAATGGTGGAGGAATGATGCCTTCCACAAGGATTCTCAGTTGATCCACAAAAAACAAAGTTGGTTGCCTTTACCAACATGAGGAAACTCAATGACCTAGGCGGCGTTAGACTGTTTGGGCAGGAGTTACAATTAAGCAAGGAAGTAAAGTATCTGGGTGTTACCCTCGATGCGAAAAATCTGGAAAAATCACATAGTTAAAGCAACGATCAGGGTTAGGTAACTATTCTGGGGCTGCAGGGGAGTTGCTGGTAAAACCTGGGGACTAAAGCCGAGGGTGATTCATTGGCTATATACTGCCGTGATAAGACCAGCGATAACATACGGGGCAGTGGTCTGGTGAAGGAGTCCTTTGCAGTGAAGCTGCTAACCGCTGTCCAGAGACAGGCATTGCTGGGAATCACTGGTGCAATTAACAGCACAGGGACCGCTTCTTTGGAAACCATTGCGGGCCTCCTCCCGCTGGAGCTTTATGTGAGAGCGGCGGCAATGAATGCGATCCTTAGACTGAAAGCCAACAACCTGTGGCATCCCAACTTCAGGGTGGGAGAGCACACTTATACTACGGGCACGATGCTGGACGGGCCATTGCTGCAAATGCCCACGGACAGCATGGCACCCGAAATTATCTTCACTGAAAAGGTGAAAATCTCCACACCGAACATAGACCAGGCACGAAGTGAGATCACTGCTATTGATAACTGGTTCACTGACGGAAACAAATCCAGCCAGGGCACAGAAGCCGGTATTTGTGGGCCCAGTCCTAATCAAAGGATATCCCTAAGTCTGGGGAAGCATACAACGGTTTTCCAGGCAGAGGTATTCGTCCTTGCAGTCTATGCAGAAATGATTACAAAAGAGGGCTACATGAGGAGGAATATTAATATAACGACTGATAGCCAGGCTGTCATTAAAGTAGTCTCGAATCCCATTACTAGGTCAAAACTCGTTAAAGACTGCAAACAATCCCTCAATGCACTGGAACGAGACTACACGGTGTCTCTGATTTGGGTGCCAGGACATAAGGATATAAAGGGCAATGTAATAGCCGACGAACCAGTCAAGGAGGGCTCTAAAAGACACTTCATGGGTCCAGAGTCCGTATGTGGGATTACTAAGGATTTCGCAAGAAGGAAGATCTGGTTAGATAAAGAAATTACAAAGAAATGGAGGTAGACTGAAGGTCAACTCCATACCAAAGCGCTGACAGGGGATGGGGATGCTAGGTTCTCTGATAACCTACTCAGGCGCAGTAAGAAAGAAGTTAAAACCATTACTGGGCTGGTAACTGGACGCTGTTCCCTGAAAAAACATCTATACAACACGAGTCGAATAAGCGAACCGTGGTGTAGAAGATGCGAATTACAGAGGAAACGAGTTTACATGTAATCTGCACATGTGAGGAATTGAAGGTACTCAGGTAGAAATATTTCGGGAGAGATCTATTGGAGCCCTCGAAGGTTCTCAAGTTTCCACTGGGCAAGATGTTGGGCTTCATAGTGAACACCGAGTGGAAATAAGAGATTTAATAGGGATGGTACAATGAGCAACTAGCTCAAGTGCCCGGACTTTAGGTGCCCAGCCTAAATTTAATGAATGAATGAATAAATAGTCGGTGTTTGTGTAACAGGCGTGAATGACGCTTTAGGCGTGACGGACGGTACCGATTGGTCTTGGTCCGAGTGCGTCCTGTTTGTGGTACGAGCACGCAACACCAGGTACCAGATCTTGTTTAAAGTACGTGCTTCTTGTTTCCAGTTGAAGTTGTTTCCATGTTTGTAAATTTCTATGGATTCTCGGAATAGCCTTGCGTGGTAGTGCAAGGTGGTGCATAGTACTTTTGTGTCATCAAATTTGATGTTATGGTTATGTTATGCATAGAAGGTGCTTTATTTGCTCCGTCGGTTTGAAAACGGTCTTCACCACGTGGTGTTTCTTTAGAAGTTTACTAACTCGATCCGTTATATTTATGAAGTAGGACCAACAAAACGGTACCCTTAACAAGGTCAAGAAAAAAATCTTTTATTTTTAAGAACAAATGAAGTGCGGAGAGGACAATTATATCCACTAGTCGTTTTCCACTCTGTATATGTGATTTAAAAAGAATATAAGTGACTTTTTTCTTGTTTCTCGTGATGTGCAAGCTAACTTTTCCCTTTTTTTACATTTTAAACCATTTATGCACGATCAGAAAAAAAAAAAGATAAGACGGAAAAGCAAAACAAAGGAAAGTGCGGACCTTCCAGAGCCGGCGACCCTTAAATATTTAAAAAGCGTTACTTTCTCGCTTCTCATAGAAAAAATAAGCCATCTCGCCCCCCATAGCAGTGACAAACTCGGAAAGTGATCTTCCATCCCTTACCGGCAACCCCTTTTTTTTTCGTAGAGGGCGTCGAAAGTATTATTCCATTTTACTTTCATCATCGTCGGCAAGGAGAAGTTTTTAATTAAAAAGCCCCCTGCCGCCAGTTCCAGCACGAATCTTCGCTGAAGGGCGCCGAGCGTGGGCCGACGGAAGTGAAGAATTAATTGACGGTTCCGATGAAATTAAAAAAAAAGCGAAATTCGTTTTAAAAAGGAAAATGATTTTTAGTGGACGTATACGTGCATATTTTATTAGACGTGCTGTTTCTGAAATGTTTTTATAGACGATGAGTTGGTAACGATTGGGAGTTATCGATTATTTTTTGTACTGTGCGCTGTGGAAAACGCCTGACATGTTGTTTCCGGAAACACTACAGCCTCTTGGTTTCTTGTATTTAGTCTCGCATTTCTTATACCAACTATTCCAGTATCTTAGTACCTTGCAATAATCTGTACAATCTGGTCTCTGGGTAGTTGATCGAAATAATAACCTGGGGTTCATTTTTAGCTTGCTAAAGATTGCCTATCATTTTGCGTTCAGAGTCTCGCATTCACACAGAATGTGGTAAGCGTTCTCTAGTATCACATTACACACTCTGCAGTTGGTATCTCCTTTTGCCCATCAAGAGTGTTCTTCTCCCTGAATTAATCCTCTGAAGCTGTTGATTCCAAATAAGCTTTGAATCTAGGATGACCCCAAGGTATTTCACTTCCTCTGACAGCTTTATTTTTCACTTTTTAGTTTAAGGCTCTTCGGATCATCTCAGTTCCTTTTTCTCGTGGATGCTGTTATGGTGCATTTCGGAGGGACTGGTATTTAGATCCTTCTCCTTGGTCCATGCTTGTACAACTTGTAGAGCGTTCAACATCTTATTTATCCCGCACTACGCTGTTGATTTTTTTCCGGTGTCAGAATGACAAGATCCTCTGCAATTAGGATTTAACGCAAACTAGCTCACTGAGGCTTCGATACATTTCGCATACGTTACCAATGCCTTGTTGAGATATCGCTGACGTACAGTCGCTACAATTTCCCGAGATCTGTGGTTGAAGCCTCGTCTACCGTGCTAAGAACAACTATTAAACATACTTTCTAATCATGATGTTTACACACAATATGCTGTTTTTATCCTTTTATTTTTGTTATACATGTATGTTTTATCTCTAGTTGATCAAAGTAATAAAACGGAATATATTACCTATTTGCAAATTAAACAACTGCCTTTTTCCATTGTTCCACACAATACACGACGTAATATTATTTTTTATTACTGCATCTTGCAAGCGCAGACAAAAAGTGTTGTAGACTCGCATCTTATTGTATAAAACATGTAAATAAATAATGTTTAATAAAATCCATAATTTGACTCTGTGTGAGTAGTAGATAAAGGGAAAAAGCAGGAAAGCACGGTCTTGATCCTCACAAAATTCTTTAATGTATCGCACGACCGGTTTCGCTCTAGCCGAGCATCCTCAGGTCAGCAGAAAGCATCAATAAAGAGTGAAAATTAATAACAATTAGTATAGTATAGAGTTTACATATTTTGGATACATATAATTAAGAGAGATAAGTAAATTAAAAAATTATTTAAAAATATATTTACAATTCAAAATCAGTTTAAAATTAGTCAAAATTTAAAAAAAAAAAAGTAAAATTGGAATGTGCAATGTAAAAAGTGTAATAAGTAAATTTTGAAATAACAGACATTAAATGGACAATAAAACACTAAATTAAAACAAACGATACTTTAAAATCATTTAAAAAAGACGTTGACATTTCGCACTCAGAATATAAAATGATTCTGTTACGAACTTGAATTAAGTTAGAGAAATTTTTCTAGAAATTGCAATATACTAGTGCCATCTATTATTGTAAAACTAAACTTAAAATAATAAACTACTGAAGATATAATAGAATAATTGAAAACCATATATGTCAGGGTGTCATCTCCCGAGTAGAACGTGAAAATATTTAAGCAGTTAGAAAAAGCATTCTAGAAATGTTTTATCAAGTGTTATTTATGTTAACCAGTTAATCCCTGTGGAATCTTTCTAATGAATCTGCGATTCAAAAAACAACATGACAAAAGATGGCCCAGTTTGGTAGACGACGCTTCGTTAGTGGGATTTAACTGTGACCCTGGCACATTAGTACGCGCTAAACGCTTAGTATAGCATATATATTTATCTCGGGAATCCCGAGCTAGCTTGTCCGACATACTGATTTGTGGTGTATCGGGATGATATTCTCGAGACCTCTATTTCGTCCGTTAAACCCTATCTCCAATATCTCAAGCCGTACACCCTCCAAACCGTATGTCATTGCAATTTTTGGAAAAGCGTCGATCCGAAAATGTAAAATGTAAAAAAAGTACCGATGGCGTTATATGGCGTTATATATCGACATATACATATGGTAGTTATTAGAAATCAAACTATGTTATAGACTAGAATATAAATACTACAAAACCTTTTCTTAAGGTTATTTTTTAATAGAACTCATAATTTAGCCAAAAATCAGGTGTTGTCACACATTTGCCTAACTCTGTATAAAGAAAGCAACTAATATATTCGACTTGAGATATATATGATGTATAATATTAAATATTTATAATTACATATTGCAAAACTAGAGTACACTTCTCACAGGAAAAATCGGGACACCCACAATTCAGAATTTTAAAATTTCTTGATTGTAAATGCAACTTTCGGAGGACGTATTCACTTATCATAGCCATAAATCACTTAATTATGTATATTACTGCGATCAAAGGTAACGACTAGAAATTTAAACAGAAAAATAAATAGCAGGTGGAATATTGAAAAATAAATATATAGAAAGAAAAAGGTTTATGTATAGAATAAACAAATCAGAGTTCCGGTGGCGGCGTTTCCTTTAGAAATACCAATGAAAAAAAATACATAACAACAAAAAGAACTCTTGAATAGCCACTTCATTTAGAAATATATATGTATTTAACTTGTTTGATGTTATGCAGAGATAATTATTTTTTAAGAAAACATGTAGTGATGGGATTTTATTATTTAATGTTATGCTACTTGTTAGTGCTGCTTTGATATTAGTTACTTACTTCGATTTATGCTCACAAGTATCAGTTTAGCAATAGACAATGTGTCAGTCAGCCTCCTCAGTTTTGGGATAATGTGATTTTCACAGATTCATTGATACTATTATTGATGTATTAATTACTATTGTTGTTTAATATTCTTAAATATTGTATTACTATAAAGTTTCCTTCTATCTATAAAAAATTACCAAAACCAGGTTTAAGATTATTTATAAAATTCTTAAATAAAGCAATTAAGTTCGCAAAGAAATTATTTATTTTATGAACCCTCCGTTTATTGTATTTTCAGGAAATATATTTTTAGCTATCGCCTGTGTAATCTGACGTCGTTGATCTATTTTCTTGAGATATGGCCAATACTGGGTCTCTTTATAAACTGTCTTTATGTAGCACAGGTTTATTAACAATTATTTAAATATTGGATTTATAATACATAACAAATATTGTAAGAAAGCATATTGTTCGTCAATCTCAGTTAGTGCTAAAATATATATTTATTTTTGAATTTGATACATTTAATACTTTTTCGTTGCTACTGCCTGAAGCTGTGTTACAGACCAAAAGTGTTAGCTATATTTCAATAAAATAGAACGACATTGGATTACACAGGCGATAGTTAAGATATATTTCTTGAAAATACAATAAACGGAGGTTCATAAAATAAATAATTTCTTTGCGAAATTAATTGCTTTAAAAAGTTTGTAAATAATCTTAAATTGTTTTTGGTAATTTTTTAATACTAAGAAAAATATTTTGTAGTAATACAATATTTAAGAATACTAAACAACAACAATAATGAATACATCAATAATAGTGTATTTAATCAATGTGAAAATCACATTGTTCAAAAACTCACAGGAAGTTGATTGACATATTGTCTATTGCTAAAGTATTACTTGCGGGCAAAAATCAAACTAAGCAACTAATATCATAGTAATAGGTAATATAATTTTAAAATCCCATCGCCATATGTTTTCTTAAAAAAAGAATTATCTCTACATAACATCAAACAAGTTAAATATATACATGTGTATTTCTAAATGGTGCCGTCTACTCAAGAGGCCTTTTAGTTGTTATGTATTTTTTTTGCATTAATATTTCCGTAATCAGTATTTCTAAGAAAACACCGCCACCGAAATTCCAATGTGTTTATTTAATGTATAAACCTTCTGAAAGCTGCATTTACACCCAAGAAATTTTAAAATTCACGATTGCTGGTGTCCCGATTTTTCCTGTGAGAAGTGTACATCGTTTTCAAATATATTTGATATTTCAATTTCAAACATATTTTACATGAAACTTGCCGAAAAAATGTGAAAGATAAAGGTGCTAACATCTATATCTATATATCTGCCTACTTTACTGTGTATGTACACTTCTTGCAGGAAAAATCGGGACACCAGCAATCGAGAATTTCAAAATTTCTTGAGTGTAAATGCAGCTTTAAACAGAAATATAAATGTATAGAGAAAAAAAAGGTTTATACCCTGAATAAACACATTCGAGTTTCGGCGGCGGCGTTTCCTTTAGAGATACCGAATACGGAAATATTCATGCAAAAAATATTCATGTAAAAAAAAAAAACGTAATAGGCGGCTTCATTTGAAAATATAGTATATGTATTTAACTTATTTGATGTTATGTAGAGGTAATTCTTTTTTAAGAAAACATATATGGTGATGGGATTTTAAAATTATTACTTTATTTATATTACTTGTTAGTGCTGCTTTGATATTAGTCACTTAGTTCGATTTATGCGCGCAAGTATAACTTTAACAATAGACAATCAATCAGTCTCCTTAGTTTCGGGAAAGTGTGATTTTCATAGATTTATTGATTACACAATTATTGATGTATTAACTATTATTGTTGGTTAATATTCTTAAATATTGCATTACTATCAAGTTTTTATGTATTAAAAAATTGCCAAAAATAATTTTAAGGTTATTTATAAAATTCTTGAAGCAATTAAGTTCGCAAAGAAATTATATTTTATTAACCCTGCGTTTGTTGTATGTTCAAGAAACATATTGCAGCTATGGTCTGTGTAATCCAATGTCGTTCTATTTTCTTGAAATATGGACAACGCTTGGTCTGTTTACAAACTGACTTTATGTAGCACAGGTTTATTAACAATTATTTACAATATCATTGCATTTACATACATAACAAACATCGTAAGAAAGCATATTGTTCGTCAATCTCAGTTAGTGCTAAAATATTTGTTTTTGGATTTGATTCATTTAATTTTAATATTTTCTCATTTCTACTGCCTGGAGCTGTGCTACAGACCAAAAGTGTTTCAATAAAATAGAATAAAGATATTGGATTACACAGGCGATAACTAAGATATATTTCTTGAAAATACAATAAACGGAGAGTTAATACAAAAAAAATAATTTCTTTGCGAACTTAATTGCTTTAAATCTTAAAACTGTTTTTGGTATTTTTTTTAATAGATAGACGAAAACATTAAAGTAATACAATATTTAAGAATACTAAACAATAATAGTGTAATCTATAAATTGACATATTGTCTATTTTTAACGTAAGTAACTAATATCAAAGTAGCACTAACAAGTAATGTAATTTTAAAATCCCATAACCATTAAAAAACAATTATCTCTGCATAACATCAAATAAGTTAAATACATATACTATATTATATACTACTATTCAAGAGGCCTTTTTGTTGTTACGTTTTTTTTGCATGAATATTTCCGTATTCGGTATTTCTAAAGGAAACGCCGCCACCGAAACTCAGATTTGTTTATTCTATATATAAACCTTTTTCTCACTATACATTTATGTGATTTATGGCTTTGATAAGTGAATATATCCTCTAAAAGCTGCATTTACACCCAAGATTAAAATTGACGATTGCTGGTGTCCCGATTTTTCCTGCGAGAAGTGTACATAGGTACATCATGTTTTTATATGTATCTTACAGCAAGAAACTGGGCTAAACAAAATAAATGCATAGGCAGGTGCTTACTGTTATTCTTTTGATTTATAACAGTCACTCCATTTTTTTTTTCAAAAAAAAGTTAGGTTTTTATTTTTTTACTCGAAGACAGTTCAATATTCATTAAAATTTATTTGCGGGCCACTTCTCAAATCCATGACCTCATTTTCAGGCAAAAACTGCGTGGTTCCAGCAATCTATACTTACCAGACCACGCGACTTTTTAATCGAAATATTGGGTGAATTCCTATAAAAGTAATATAAAGCTAAAAACATTTCACAATAACCATAATTACTCACAGTCCCACAGATCAGTACGTGCTATTTTTAACATGTCAAACAGATCACCTCCGTTTGCAAATTCTACTATAGCGATCTCTCTTGTAATCCGCTCTGTCATTCATTGTATGTCGCATGTATCCGCTATATACCTATATATGTAACCCTGTGAGGATTTTCAACGGTTCCAAGCACGCTGACGTTTAAATGTCAGGACAACGCGCGTCACATATTCGCCGAGATAAACGTTTAATGGTATGCGGCGTAAAATTTATATCTCGCGAGCGATAGGAACAGAAATACGGAGGCAGACAGATGATTGATAACCGCGCCGAGTTGACGTCCCGTGTAAGGATATGCTTCTGAGCGCTCTAGTTATGCGGAAAAAATTACGATGAGGGCCTGTCTTTCGGTATCAATCTGGATTTTCCTTAGTTTTGGAATGTACGATGTGGGTAGTAACAAAGAAATTATTAAAATTCTGGGTTGTTTTAGGGGAGGAAAATAGTTGTTTTTAACAAGGATTCATAACCTGCAAATTTTGCATACTTATTGCGGCCAGGGCTGGAATTTGTGAGCAAAAGAATTATACTAATTCTGAGTAAGGAAATACTGATAGATTGATTTATTCGTGGCAGTTTAGCAATACTGGGCTCTTTTTTTTTCTATTACACATACAATTTCCCTATGTGTAACGTGTTATAAAACAAGTTGTCAATGCATTGGTAACTGGCGAGTAGGCAACCAGATATACCTGCATATAAGCCAGTTTTGTTTTGATTGAATTGACGTATGACATATTCTAAAATTTTACCATTATTTAACATTTTTTATTGTTTATTTCATTATTAATTATGGTATTTCAAACCCGAAATAAACGTTATTAGTTCCATAACTAAAATAATTGACATTTCAGTAACTACAAAAAATTATATACGTATTAAACCAGCTTATTCTCCTAAAATGTAATTGAATGGTTGAAGTAGCCAACAACAGCTCTAGCACAGTGACCAGAGTACACCGAGTAAGGACAAGAGAGGAGTTATAGCGGTCCAAATTTCTTAACCTAACTTCACACAAACAACAGCTTCCCAAAATGGCAGTTTGTTATTGTTTTCGTTCGTATCTACTACACAAATTAGTTTACTCATCCGTTTAATCTACATGCTTTACTTGTTTTATTTATTTTATTTTACGTATTTTATTAGTTTTGAATTACCCCTGCAGTTTTAAAAACATTTAATGAACTATGATATTCTTGTGTAAAAGGTAAGATCAGTGGCCAGTGGCCATAACATTTACATACTTTCTTATATATTATATTGTTAGGTTTAAGTGAAATAACTCAAATTATCGTGAAAGAAGACACCAATGGGTATCATGTTGTAGTGCCAGTCACTCTCGCAAGATAAATGTGATGCTAACGATGGTCGCAGTTTCTTGGGATTTCCGAATGAATCTAATATATATAACACGACAAGAATTAAGAAAGTACATGAATAAGAAGAACTATTATCGTTGTGCAGAGATTCCTAGGTCACATTAAATCAATTTATTTGTTAGATACACATTTTAAGCTAGATTGCTATTTATCGCAGTAACTAACCTAATTCATTTTATGTTCACTTTTTAAAATAATGTGATTTTGGTTTGAACTGCATTATACTGGTATAAATTTTAATCGCATTTATTCACATTATAGACAATTCGATATTATATAGTCTACGTTTGAACTCTACTTGTGCACCCCCGGACATTATTGTTGACAAACCAGTACAGGGTCGGATGTTAGAAATGAAGAAGTCGAATAGAAAGGAACAATCTTTGTATCGCACAGAACGATATAGTCATAACTCTTGAACCCTAATTAAAAGTTATTGTGTATTCGTGTCAGAAATTTGAAAGTTCCTTCCACCGATGCTGTTGCATTTTTATTAATTTATTTGAGAAAGAACCACAACGTATTTATTCCTGGAAGAATCTTTTACACTATAAAAATATAAACAAAGATTTATTTCACAAAAAGGAAAGAGTATGAACATAATTATGGATGGCTCGATCAGGACAGGAACATTTCAGGACACTCGTCGTTGAAGAAAAATTACCCAATGGTAATAGGTAATTTGGATAATATTTATGTGATAAACTTGTTTAACAATAAACAATTATTTTTAGGTTGTAATCTAGAATAAAATTGGATTTTATCAAAATAGTCGTTAAATTTTATGAAAACAAATTGAGACGCATCTGCCTTTGACGAAGGTTGGCTGTTGAATGGTTTCGAATTGGAAACTTTTAACCGACTTGAAAGCGATTGTCTTCGACAAGGAGTACAACTGTCTGTGAAAATCCGTTAATTTCACCGAAATGAGGGGAATATACTTTGTTTAATACATGAGAATGCCCATGTGACCGAATGGACTGTCGAATGTTTAAACGAAATAAAAATAAATAATTATTATAAAATTCTGGAATCACCTTACAATTAAAATATAATAAAGGTAGGTGTCTCTGGATCATGAGAAAAATACATTTAAAATTTTTAAACACTTATTACTATGTAAAATTAACAATCTTAAAATTCATTACTGTACACAAAAAGTAGGCAACTATTTATACACATAGAATTGTGACAGAGCCCAATTTGCAGCAATTTCCCATGCCTTTCTGTTGACATATCAATGCAATTGGAATGTCAATGCATATAAAAATATTATTAGACTAAATTTAAATGAAATAAATACACTGTAAAAATAATAAAAATGTTCATTTGAATTTAACTTGGATCCAACATTGATCTGACAATATCTATAGTAAAAATATACTATTCAAATTCTAATATTCATTCTTTTTTTGGATGTGTAGGTATATCACTGCTGATCATCTTTACTTCCTGAAGGGAATATTCTGAAGGAAAATGCTTTGAACGACTTTTTACGACTTGAATTTTACAAGAACAAATTGCGACACGTTTGCCTCGAACAAAGCTCGGCTGTTGAATGGTTTCGAATTGAAAAATATTAACTGACTTGGAAGCCATTGTCTTCGATAAGGGGTACCACAGTCACAGAATGTCCGTTAATATAACCGAAATGAGGGGAACATCCATTGTTTTATACATGAGAGTGCCCATGTGACCGAATGGACTGTTGAATGTTTAAACGAAATAAAAATAAATAATTATTGCAAAATTCTGGAATCACCTTACAATTAAAATATAATAAAGGTAGGTGTCTCTGGATCATGAGAAAAATACATTTAAATTTTTAAACACTTATTACTATGTAAAATTAACAATCTTAAAATTTATTACTGTACACAAAAAGTAGGCAACTATTTATACACATAGAATTGTGACAGAACCCAATTTCCAGCAATTTCCAATGCCTTTCTGTTGACATATCAATGCAATTGGAATGCCAATGCATATAAAAACATTATTAGACTAAATTTAAATAAAATAAATACACTGTAAAAAAAATAAAAATGTTCATTTGAATTGAACTTGGATCCAACATTGATCTGACAATATCTATAGTAAAAATATACTATTCAAATTCTAATATTCATTTTCGATGTGTAGGTATATCACTGCTGATCATCTTTACTTCCTGAAGGAAATATTCTGAAGGAAAATGCCTTGAAGGACTTGCCAAATGCAGAGATTTCCTACATCACCTGGACATCGTCTGGCTGTCTGCTGCTACATTTTATATCCTTTTCTTATTACTAAGTAAAATAGTAACTTTACCTTTAAATAAAATCGAGTACATATTTCATTACAATATATATAACACATACTTTTATACATTGACGTATTTCTATTTATTCTCTTGTCGCTTTAAGCACTGCGATACATGATGTATAAAGCTCCTTTTCCATCTCTCTACAAAAAGGAGGAACGAAAAAGAAAATTCTACGAAATTTATTTCCCAGATTGCCGTCATATTTCGTCAAGTTTCCTCCGCATCGTATGGAATTAATTCCCCGCCAGCATCGCCCCCTATATTTCATTTCCGCGTTTGTTCCGCGTTCGCAGGAAAGTCAGTGGCGTCCGTCTGCTATTCATCAGGGCGGGAAAAAAAGCTTGATTAGAGGAAAGTCCCGCAATTCTTCACCCGGATTAAGAAATAAGTCTAAATAAGCGTTGACAAATTAAGGACCGCTTTAAATGGGAGAAGATTCGTTCTTATTCCTTTTTCTTTTTTTTTTTGATGATGGGAAACGGCTGGTTCATTTTTCATCATCCCTCGAGTAAAATAAATCTCGTAAATTACTGACGTGTTTTATTTATAGAGATTTATTTATTCCTTATAGTAGATTAGAGAAGTTTTATACCATCAGAGATAAATAAGAATACTTCTCCCTCTTTAAACACCACTCCTCTCTTTTTATTTCAACTATGTACCTACCATCAACTAAATCGTCTCGTTCAACTCGACAAAAAAAAAAAAACGGGATAGTAAATAGAAGGAAAAAAACTCGAGCTCCATTAAAGTACATGTAGGAGGACGTGATTCACCTTCAAAAGCTGCTTCGTACGTATTACGGCCGGCCGTGTTTGGACAAACGGGGGGTTGTTTTAGCAGAGTTGGCGGCTCAAACAAGTGGGCAAGCGGCTGGTGGGTTCTGCTGGAAGTTAATTAATTGCGACGTAGCGCGGAAAATTGCATTACTGTCCCCGTGTTCATTGTTTGGCGAAAATGGCTTTCGGACCGGGACATATGTATTTGAGTGTCTCTGCGCTAGAACATATGTTTCTAATGGATTGCGGTGTTAGTTGGGAGATGCACAAACGGTAATGGTAAAAACGTCGAAATACCAGATGAAAATGTTATACTTTTTTGACAGTTCAGCTGTACAAACATAAGGATTGCCTTATATACAAGGTTGGGATAAAGTGTGGAACCAAACAAATAACTTTAAAACGGAGAAGATGATGTTGATGAAACTCTGCAAATAAGTGTCAGGAAATATAATACATCTAATTTCGATTTTGTTGTGATTGCACTTCCAGTTCAACCGGAAGTTCTCTTTATTATTTTTTTTATTTAAATGGAATACCCTGTATATTTTTGCAAATTATAATAGACCTTGTTTTTGCGAATTCGACCATACTGGTTTTAGCACCATTATCTGTAAATAATGAAGAGATAGAACACTCCACATTTATTGAGCAATTAATTTTATTTATTGTAAATTATTAACAAAATGGTAGTCATCTTATTAAACGAACTCATTTAAAATGTTCAAAATGCTCGCCATTTACTTCTAGACAATATGCAAGTCTTCTAACCTTCTCCAAAGCTTCTCTACGGATTAAATCACATTCGTCGACTATTCTTTGCCTTCCACTTTTGTAAAGTAGTTGGTCGTCTAACGTAAACACGAGATTTGAGGAAACCCCGAAGATGAAAATCTAATGGACTAAGGTCTGGAGAACGTGCAGGCCACTCTATGAATCCTCTACGTCCAATCCATCGATTTGGGAAAATAGCATCCAAAAAGTTCCTAACTCGCCTATCATACACTGTTGAAAATATTACGGTGTTGGCGTTAATTTTGCGCTAGTCAAATATTTTAGTGTTGATTTTTCCAAACTTTGCCAGACGAGTTGACTACGCGTATTTAATAGAACAGAAATTACTAGAATTTCGTGTGAATTCTTTGTTCAGATATGAGGATTGACTATTTTTTTAGACATTTAGAAGCGTCAACCAATCAGAATTTTTCCCTCGGATAGAAATATAGAAACCCCACCTATTCTAATACAGTATTGCATTATACGCACCACCTGCATTGCACGTGTATCTGTTTTCGTGTTTGATTCTCGTATTAACATATCCAAACAAACCACCAAATGTGACTGACTTGCAAAGTGTAACCTCGTGTTATTAAACGTTAATTCCAGTGGGCATAAAAAAATTCAACATCTTAAAGATGTATTGGAAACATCTATTTATGCAATTAGTTTAGACTCGAATCAAATAGCATAAACATTCACTAAATTTTATAATGGTTCTCAAAAAATCATTTTAAAATTGATACGTTTAGTTGAAACCAAAACTTGTGAATGAGTGGTTTTGCATATTTATAATTGAGAAAACGTCTTAAAGAGAGAATATTATAGCACTAAGAAATAGGAGTTGCATATTAAAAAGACGTTGTGTTTAGAAAAGGTGTTAAAACACCCAATAGATCGCATTCATTTAGATAAACAGCTAGTAAATTTGTCTAGTCTAGATCAAATAAAATGTGACTAGAAGTATTTTATAATTCCACGTGTCAGTTGGACAAAATAACCCCTTAGCAATAGACAATACTTGACTATCTTTGCTCGTCAAATTTAAACTTCTATAGTTCTCGACAAAATAACACGAAAAGAGTGTGGACCTCTCCTGA
The DNA here is from genome assembly GCA_004143645.1 of Protaetia brevitarsis. Lineage (NCBI taxonomy): Eukaryota > Metazoa > Arthropoda > Insecta > Coleoptera > Scarabaeidae > Protaetia > Protaetia brevitarsis. The sequence continues at coordinate 9,334 of RXPK01002876.1, read as the reverse complement.
CTATTAAATTAGTCAAAAAAGTGTTAAAATTTTCAACAGTGTAGTGGGCAGGCGCTTCACCTTGTTGAAACCAAAAACTTTGAGGCAACTTCCCATTATGTTGAAGTGCAGAGATAATGTGGTTTCTGAGTAGATCCAAATACTTTTCCCCACTTAAGTTTTCTTCTATAAAAAAATGGGCCTATAAGCCTGTTTTCAACAATTCCCATTCAGACATTCAACTTTTGAGGATGTTGAGTATGGGCTTCATGGATCCAGTGAGGATTCTCATTGGACCAGTACCTGGAATTATGACGATTGACTGTTCCATTTAAACAGGAAGTTGCTTCGTCAGAAAATACCATATTAGTTGCAAAATGTTCGTCTGCATTACAAATTTCCATCATTCTTTCACAAAACTCCAGGTGTCGCGTCGGTCAAAATCATCATCTGACTGAAGTAAGTGTACTTTATATACGGATGGAACTTTTCTCTCTTCAATATTCTTCCTACAGAACGACGACTTATACCGTACGTTGTAATTTCTTTTCCTGTATTTGAGTGTTGGAAATAAATTTCTACTATTATTATGAAAAATTAAAAATTACAACGAAAATTATATGAATTTATTATAATTAGAGACAGGATTATATGCAAAGTGCATATATTTTATTTTTTGTATATCTTTAATTATAGTCTATATATAGACGTATTACAGTAATTGAACTTAATTAGCACTAATAAGTGATTGCATATATTGCATATTTAGGCATTTCTATGCATATTTTTACAAAAGTTGCATATATTGCATATTTAAGTTTTTCCTTATCCTTTCTATTAGTAAAAATTCCTAGTAATTGCTAATGTAGATCGACAACCGACAATTCTCAGAACGATAAATCTTCTACATCTGTTTCTCTAATACTTTTTTCCAAGAACTGTACGTGTTTAATTTCGCCTAGCAGAAGGGATGTGGTAAATACGTTTTATTATTATTAATTCCCAAATAAACTATTCATTCCTTGAATATCTTTAAGCAAAACAGCATGTAATTGTGTTACGTTTTTAAATACTGTGCGTACATACAATGAGTATAGCGAACAAAATTTATTTGTGGATTAAGCCATATCCTGAACTGGTAAAGGATGGCAACAAAATATTTTGTCGAGCCTGTAGTAACTAGTAAGTTTAATTTTACTAAAAGCTTTACAATTGTTTTTAAATTCTTTAACTTTTGATATAAAATGACAATTGTTGTTGTAGGTATCTTCTGAGGGAAAATACCTGATTGATCAACACGCTAAAACTCCATCACATATTGGAAAATGTGAAAAACTAATGCGATCCGCATGTGTGCAGCAATCTATACGTCAAGGTGTAGCATCAACTTCACGAAACTCAAAACAAGAAGAATATAATACGGATCTGTGTAACGCATTAATTTCGTCTAACATAGGATTAGCAAGATTAAACAATGTTAATTTGAAATCATTTCTGCAAAAATATTGCAAACATAATATACGTGACGAAAGTACCTTACGAAAAAATTATGTCACATCTTTTTACCAGCAAACAATAGCAGAAATTCAACAATTGGTAGGGAATAATTTTATTTATATCATGGTAGATGAAAGTACGGATAAGTGTGGCCGTTACATTGCCTATTTGTTAATAGGAAATTCTTCATGAAGATATTCTAGGTAAATCATATTTATTTTATTGTAAAGAACTTCAAAAACAAATAATGTGACAATTGCCCAATTCGTTCAAGAAGGTTTATCAAATTTCTTTTTACCTGGAAGTATACCTTGTGAAAAAATTTTACTAATGTTGTCCGACGCTGCACCAAACACGATAAAAGCCGCGCAAAATTTAATTTTTTTTTATAGTAACATTATTCGTACCACTTGTTTAGCTCATGGATTCAATCGTGTAGCCGAAGACATTAGGAATCAATTCCCTTTGATTCATGATTTAATTAGCAATGTCAAAAAAGTATTTTTAAAAGCACCTTTACGAATCCAATTTTATAAGGAGCGACTTCCCGGTGTCAAGTTGCCTCCTGAACCGATTATTACGAGATGGGGTACATGGTTAGAGGCTGCAATTTTTTTCGCCGATAATTTTGAAGGAATAAAAAATGTAATTCTTGAACTCACTGCTGACTACATTGCTCTAGAAAACTGTAAAAAGATAGTAACATCAACAGAATTGCTACAAAACCTTTTGTATATTAAGTCAAATTATAGCTTTGTTTCAAGTTCCATTCGTAAACTAGAAACGCAAGGGATGTCGCTCTTGAAATCAGTCGAAATAGTAGACGAATTTGATATGCTATGTAAGAAGGTTAAGGGTACAATAGGTAATTCTATATACGATAAATTTAAAAAAGTGATAAATAAAATGGCGGGTATTTGAAATTGAAGAAAGTTAAGAAAATTTTAGAAGGTGAAACAGTAAACGATTTCGACTTTAATTTCAGTTTAGAATGTATTGCAAAGTTAAAAAAAATGCACCAATTACATCTGTGGATGTTGAAAGAAGCTTTTCTATTTCGAAACATATGTATTCTGATAGAAGACAAAACTTTCTTTTACACAATTTTGAAAAACATTTAATTATAAATTGTTTTAGAGATATGTTGTGAAAAAAATTGTGTGCAATAAAGTTAATGTTTAAATTTCTGCTCTTATTTATTTTATGTAAAAATTTTGCATATTGTCGCAATTTTTTTGCATATATGCCCCAGGTTTAAGCATATTTTCTCAAAAATCGATGCATATATACATGCATATATTCCAGTTTTTCTTTGCATATAATCCGGTCTCTAATTATAATTATATTTGCGTGTCTATTTCTTTATCTATTAATAAAGAATACCCCTTAAGCATAAAGTTTCTAAGTATTCAGTTCAAAATTTAAATCAACTCGTCTTAAAATAACCTACCATCCCAAACTCCCGACCCACACAATCTTGGCTATCCCTTGCGGCATTCTAAACACAAGGATATATTATTCCAGGCTCACTAAATTTTTATAGCGTATACACTTCTACCTCATCTCTTCCCGAGTTTGCGTAATTGATGCTCGCCACCCCTTCGAGGATACACGTAAACAGGCGTAACTAACGAGGGAAACTCTTTCTCCCTACCACGAGGCCCGAAATCGAGAGATACGGAACAAAAGCTTCGCCACGCCGCGCCGGCCGATTTTCCTTTCCTACTTTGGAGCTGCGTCGCTTGATTAATTATTTCGTTCGTTCGGTCTCTCGTGGTATATATGTAGAGGCATCGTAGGCGGCCCCGGGGCTTCCGATTTAATAAATAAAGTCGTCCCGGCGAAAACTGTATTAATAGGGCACTATTAAGGGAATTAAGTGTCCCCTTAATGAAATCCGAAGCCCTTCGGGCGGTTCCGGCGACGCTTCGCTAATGAATAACGAGCTCTAATCAAGCGTCGTGCTGGAAAATGTGCGGGAAGACCGTTGGCGAATATTAATTCGACGGGAGCTTCCTACGGCGAACGTATATTGCTGTTTCTGCGCGCAGTAAAACTTTAATATTCATGCACTTCGTTTTGACATACCCCGAAGTCATCTCAGTTATCTTTACAATGTTATAGGTAACGAATTCAGCTAAATACTTTAATGTTATTCCGGCTAGGTGCAACACTTCGAATGCCACTGACAATGAGTATATTATACTTATTTCTTCAATGGCTAAGAAAATGTCGTGAAAACCTATTGCTATACAGCAAGTATGGGCAACCTTTGACATGTTGTGGGCCAAACTTTAGTGTGCAAATACGTTCGTGGGCCGCGTTTAAAAATAGTGCATTTTAAAGTAGTGTTCATAATTTTTAGCGATAGATATCAGACATGAAATATAATACGACAATGTTATTATAATGCAATTTATTAAAATAAGAAAATGAAATGGAAAAAAAATAGGTACAACATTATAATTAAATCGTAAAATTTGGAATTATTACAAACTACGAAAGTTAAATAGCGACAACGAAATCAATCAGACTCTTGAGCTTGAATCTGCGAAACTAATCCATCGATGTTTGGATGAATTCCACTGATACAAAGACGTAAAGAATTTTCCAAATTATCGTCAGTCAGCCTTGTACGATGTTTTGATTTATTAATTTTCATCATTGAAAAGAACTGTTCGCATTTATTTTAAGTACTGCCAAACGCACAAATCAATCTTCTTGCGAATTTTCTAAGCTCCGGAAAATGGTCTTCTTCGAGGTATTTTTTTGTGGAAATCGCACAACTCCACGTCTTCAAATTAAAATTTTAGGAGTGAGTTTTCTTGAAGCTCGATCAACTTCATTTGCAAGTGTATTGGAGCATTTTGTACATTACTTCTTGTTGGAGTACCTAATAAATTGAAACTGTCTTCCATGTTTTTAAAATCGAATCTAAATCTGTTCGAAAATTACTCCGACGAATTTGAGTTCTTCAGCATATTGAGCATAAGCAGTATTTTCTACGCAGAGAGCGTGGTGAAATGGTAACTGTTACCAGACAGCAACTGTGCCTCCCACAAGCGGATTTTGTTTTGAAACGCTTTCAAACGGCTGTACAAATCATTTACTAACTGTCCTTGTTTTTGAAGTTTCAAATTTAAATCATTCAATTGGCCTGTAAGGTCGACCAGAAATGCTAAGTCACATATCCATTTTGGTCACTCAATTCAGATAGTGGTTTATCTTTATTTTGCATAAAATCTGCTATCTCATTTCTAAGCTCGTAAAACCGTTTCAGCATTTTTCCTTTGCTTAACCACCTGACTTCACAATAATATGCTACGTCGTCATATTCGGCTGATATTTCATCCAAAAACGCCTTGAACTGACGATGGTTAAGCCCTCGGAATTGAATAAAATTGATGATTTTTACTACCACATTCATAACATTCTGGAGTCGAATGGACTTAGAACACAAGTTCTGTTGGTGGATAATGCAATGAATGGACTACCAAATCATCTTTTTGCACATTTAATTCAGTTGCTTTTTCATACAAAATTCCGATGAAACCTTTACGTAAGTCGACCATAGAAGGTGCACCATCTGTGCATACACCAACTAATTTTGACCATGGCAAACCAAAACTTGTGAATACCTTTTCAACTTCATTAAAAATGTCCTCTCCTGTAGTGATTCCTTTTAGCGGCTGTAAAGCAAGCAATTCCTCAGTAACAGTGAACTCTTTATCAACACCTCGAATAAATATAGCCAGTTGAGCTGTGTCAGACAAATCGGTGCTCTCGTCTAATGCTATGGAAAATGATTCAAAACCAGCCATACGGTCAGTCAAAGTTGTTTTTATATCATTAGCCATCATTTCTATACGTCGGGCAACAGTTCGTCTTGACAAACTAATTTTTTCAAATTCATTTCTCTTTTCAGGACACAAAACACTGCAAACTTCTAACATACACTCCTTGATAAATTCTCCTTCGGCAAATAGTTTTAATGACTTTGCCAATTTTGAACTAACTATAAAACTAGCTTTCACAACATTATGAAGTTGTGTTCTTTGTTTATGAAACATTTGCTGCTGTTTTTCCAAATTTGCGGTAAGCTTCTGGATTTTGTCTTTTCTTATTTGTCCTATCAGTGAGTGCAGCATAGGATGCTTAGTGCCTCTTTATATTGAATTCTTTCATCACTGAAATGGATTCATTACACAGCAAAGAAATAGGCTTACCATTGTGCAAGATAAAAAAGAATTCTTCAGTCCATTTTTCTTGAAACTGGCGACCCTCTGCATCTACTTTTCGTTTCTTTCCACCAGACATCATTTTCGTTTACTTTTCGTTCGATAAACTTAATAACAAAATACAATTAGTAAGCACTCAAGATGCACACAAAGTCACAAAGCAAATTGACATCCATTTATTTAATGGCGTCATCTTTAGATCACCGGTAAGCGGCTATTCTTTCTGTTGTTAACTTTCTTAGTCTTGGTAATCCGGTCCTGTCCTTTAGGACCTATTTTGTTGTGGTTTGAACTTAGAAAGAAAGAAGCACCTAATTTGGGAGACAGCTAAGTTTTTACTGTTGTTTTTTCATTTCTTGTACTGTATTAAAAATTGAATTCACCTCAACATCCAATCACGTCGTAAAGACCGCCAAGCCGAAATACTAAACTGCATTAATATTCGAATTTATATTTCTTAAATACCATCACAATAGTTAATTTACCCATTGCACGCTCATTATACAGGGTGATTCTCAATATATGCGACAAACTTTAAGCGCTGATTCCTGTGGTTATTTTGATCATAAAAGTTCATAAGAACATATGTCTAAAACCGCTTAGTTCAAAAGTTGTACAATGTTTAATAGTAAGTTAACATAATTAATGTTTTTATTATAAATTAAAAAAATAATTAGTAAAACAAAATTAACTTATACTAACTGTTGAAAATGACCGCCCCCAACTGCAATACAAGCTTCTATCCTCCGTCGTATTGACCATTGGCGAGTCCGTTCTAAAATACCAGGGGTATTTCGAATTGTTTGAAAAGCTGCGATAATACGTTTCTCAGTTCATCGACATTTTCAATGGGAGTCGTATAAACTAATGATTTAAGGTGACCCCAGAGAAAAAAGTCCAATGAATTTAAGTCTGGAGACCGAGGAGGCCACGGTTGTGGACCTCCCCGTCTTATCCACTGATCTGGATACGTATTGTCCAAAAACTCGCGAGCAACTAAACTAAAATGCACTGGAGCACCGTCATGCATAAAATACATTTGTAATCTTAATTGCAACGGAACTTCTTCCGGCAGTAGGGGTAGCTCCTCTTCAAGAAAATTGCAGTATACCTCGTCATTTAAGCGTATCGGTAAAAAATGTGGACCTATCAAGTGATCTCCAACAATTCCGGCCCACACATTGACAGAGAATTGATGTTGATAACGGGCATTGACTAGTTCGTGCGGATTTTCTTCGGCCCATATGTGATTATTATGAAAATTAATAATTGCGTTTCTAGAGAAAGTGAGCCAAATAGTCAGGATTTTGTGCGATTTTGTGTTGCATCCATTGACGAAAAGCCACTTTTTGCGGAAAATCGGCCGGCAAAAGTGCCTGCACCCGTTGAATGTGATATGGATACAACAGTTGATCTTTCAATATTTTCCAAACTGTGGCCTGACTAATGTTTAAAGCAAACATAATTTTTCTGGTGCTTGTAGTAGGATGTTCCTCAATTTCATTTAGTACCATTTCTTCAACTTGTGGAGTTCTCACTGTAGATGGGTGCCCGTTATCAGTCGTCCGTTTTTTTAAATTTCTCGTTTCACTAAGACGTTGGTTGAAGACGGGCAAATATTGAATGATGCGGGATGATACGGTTCGGGTATCGTTCTTCATAAAGACGTCTAGCAGTACGCGAATTTCCATTGACAAGACCGTAAACGAAATGCATATCACACATCTTAGCATTCGTGTAATTCATTTTAGAAAACAGAAACTGGCAATAAACTGAATGAATACTCTGACAAATATTGAAATGACAAATAAACAATTCCCTCTCAACACAATAGTTTTTGAAGAACCAACTGTGTATTATATCGTGTTAGTCATAGTTCATAATTTATTATTAAATATTCAATACACTTTAAAACCAAACCTGTTTTGACATATACTCATATGAACTTTTATGATCAAAATAACCTCAGAATCAGCTCTTAAAGTTTGTCGCATATATGAGAAGCACCCTGTATACATCAAGCTGTTAGGTTGCGTTCCCAAACTATTTTCGCAAACATCTGCACACAAATCGTCCGCCTCCGAACTACTGTAGGGCGTTATGTTCGCAGGCACAAGTTGACTGTAAATTTCCCTCCGAAACTTCCGCCTTCCGACTGGTACATCATCCGTGACACGACCGGAACATTTGCTAGCGCGTTCCGGAGAGTTTATCTAGCGTCTTCCTCTTTAATACGCACCGCGTTCGCAACAGGAAGCGTGAACCGGCTAGCAGAGCCACTCGTGGTCCCGCGACCATAACAAATGATAATTGCGTCGCACTTTCATTCTATGGCCGTCCCTCAATCAAGAAGGAATGGAATGGCTGTAAGAGGAGCGGGCCGCCTGTGGGCACATAATTTCATCGTAAATAACGATTTTGGATGGCGTTAAGTATCTGCATCAGCTGATTAGTAGGGTACTTTTTCCGTATTTTCAGTTAGTCAAATTGGAAAAGTTGGGTGGAAATCAGAGATCACGGACTGTCTTAGAAGGGGTGTGGGTAAAAATTACTTTTTCTTACAGTTTAAACAGTTTCTGGAACGGCTCAAAGAGCTAGAATAGGTTAAATAACTTTTGTTTGGAATAGATTAAACAGCTTTTGAAACTGCTTAAGGATTTCCTCGAACGAATTGTTGAAACGAAAGTTTCAACAATTTCTGGAACAAGTTAAACAGTTATAACTAACAGCTTCTTGCGGGTTTCGCCGTGTGTCAAAACTTTCGCTCGACGTTTCGCTGTTCATACTGACAGCTTCTTCAGGATAACTGAACTGATTCTCCATGGTCCGACATTCTTCCTCATATACGCCCCCTGGTGCATCCAACCGTGTAGATTTCCGCTCCATTGACCGTGACGGGTTCGTAGTAGGCTCTTTCCACGTGTTGCTAAGGTGTACCCTTCTTCTCTGTTAACGGTTTTATTCTTCTCTATTTCTATGGCTTCCCTGATGAGTCTTTTCCGTAGTTCTTGGTGGTAGTTATTACTTTACATTCTTGAAATCCATTTTTGTGTCCGGATGTCGTGCATGCTGTTCTGCCACCGCTGATTGCTCGGTCCTTCTTAATCTTGCGTCCCTCTGTGTTCTTTTATCTTATGTCGATGGCTCTTCCTGTTTGGTCCGACGTAGCGCTGTCCAGCATTGGCATGTTATCTTGTAGACCTTCTGCCCGCCTTCTATTGCGCCCCTTGGGTATCTTATCCTTTGCGGTCGTAGATACTGCTGAATCGACGTTGCAGTCCCGAAGAGTACTTGTACGTTACGTTTCTTCAAAATTCGGCCCTACTTTTGCGGTGACTCTTGCTATGTAAGGTAAACACGCCATCCCTCTTCGTGGTTCTGTGGTTGTCTCCAGTGTCGTCTTCTTCTTAGTGGCTCTCTTATGTTGATGTCAGTGTAACCATTCTCTTTAGTGCTTTCTCAAAGTATGCTTCACTGGTAAGATTTCGTCACTGATGGTTTCGGCCTGGATAGCAATGTTGTATTCCAATGTCTTCTTCTGCATCGGCTGATGGTGAGATCTTCAATGTCAGATAATCTATCGGTGTGCGCTTCTTTAACCTAACTGTCTTGTAGTTCAG